>JNDP01000880.1:0-52301 GCA_000696975.1 Apophysomyces trapeziformis B9324
GTCCATTTGATGTGGGATATGGTCCACTTTGATGTGGGATACGGTCCATTTGATGTGGGATACGGTCCATTTGATGTGGGATACGGTCCACTTTTCATTCCGCAGCCAATCAGAAATCCTTATCTAGAGGATATGGTATGGGCCTCTTCTGTGCTGCACACTCTTTTCTTTTTCCGTTTTGCGATGATACCAACAATCACGAGAGAGCAAGCTCTTTGTATGCTATACTGCGTAGAGTACAATGATACCAATGTGGACAAACTCAAAGCAAGAATCAAGAACATGGGCGATATCGATGTCTGCTATGAGATTGATCCTTTGCACCCGATTCTTTTGCCCTTTGTTAAAATACACTCAAATCCTTATCTTTACAAAAAATACACTTCAGAAAAAGTGCTCTGTGAAGACATACAAAACAAAGAAGAAATCCGCCTTAGTAAAGCTTGAAACACATTGTTGTTATGGCTACTTATCTTTTTTTGTTTATAGCCTCCGATTGCCATATTATACAATTTTTAAACGAAGTATTTTTACCAATGGATCCGTTAAATGAGACAGCGTATATCAAGAAGCAAGTCTCTGTCAAGGACATTTTGTCAGTAGTTTGGAAGTACACTGAGAAATTCGACGAGAAATCTGCGTTGTCGTTCTCGAAGTGGTGTTTTGCAAAGAGGGTGCTCTTCACAACTGCAGATTATCAACGTAAAACGTTAAAAAACAACAGCAATGAAAAAGTACGTTATCGATTGTTGTGGGTTTTAAAAAGATGAGTTTATGGGTAAGATATAGATATTTCATGCAAGTACATCTTGGTCTTATTTTTTAGACAATATTGCTGTATCTATTTGCGAACACTTGCCAAAACATCAAATGTTTATTCGCAATTTCAAATCAAATGGATCCGCAGTTATAGGTTATGCAAGAAAGTCTCCCGGAAAGGAGAAAAATGATACAAGAATTCGATTATTACAGAAAATGGTGCAAAGATTATTTCAGGCCTCCCTTGTGGACAAAGTGTTTGTTTCCTTTAGCTCAAGAGCAAATGATCCTATCGTTTCAAGGGATTCCATAGCACAAGACGATTGTGCATTGCAAATGGGGAACGTGGAAGGAAATACTCAAGGTAAATGTCGAGACAATGTTGTTTAGGATTACGTAGGCATTTTTTTTATTATAACCGAATCATTCACGATCTTGGACCAGATATGGTCAATTTCATACGGACAACAGAGAGCGTTTGTTTAGTAGCCATCGACTACGCTGGTCTTTCCACCGATCCATCAGATGTTTTCGCCTTCGTCAAGTAAGTTAAAGGAAATTGGTAAGTTGTTAACTAATGACACCTATAGGGAACACAGTAGCATCAGAAAAATTGTGATTGACCATTTTCCAAATCCTGTGAAGTACTATGATAGAGCTGATATCATTGAAAATCCAGATTTGTTGAAAGACTTTGATTGTCGAAAAGCTTGTACAAAAACGGTCCATTAATGTTTAGCTGTATATGCACTCGATAAAAAAAAATGGATTGCATACCTTGGCTCTTGAATACTCTTTGCTTTGGATTGGGAAGGAAGTTACTGGTAGGTAGGTAGAGTATAGTTAAATGGATGATTCCTGGGAGTTGCGTGAGGAACAGTATAATGGTCGGGTCGCCATGGGAGTTCAAGTATATCGTCTCAACAAGTTTCTAGGTATACCTCCATCGCCGTAGAAAACCTCATTTTCCCATTAAACAATCTATTAGTTCTTCTCGTAAATTTCACTCGCAGCCTTGATTATGCAACGGAAATATGAACCGCAGTAAAGTTTTATTTCATGTGGTCTGCCAAAAATACACAATACTGTGGGCGTAATGAGCTTGTTCTTCAAAAAGTAGAATACATAATAACAGAAAAACGAGAAATAGCATGGGAACTAGCTGCTTCTTGCTATTGAGGACATATACGTATGAAATCTGTATGGTTGAGCATTAATTGATTGAAGGGGAATCAGTCTTGGTTGCAATGGATCTTTTTCAAAACAGACATCGATATCGCCCATGTTCTTGATTCTTGCTTTGAGTTTGTCCACATTGGTATCATTGTACTCTACGCAGTATAGCATACAAAGAGCTTGCTCTCTCGTGATTGTTGGTATCATCGCAAAACGGAAAAAGAAAAGAGTGTGCAGCACAGAAGAGGCCCATACCATATCCTCTAGATAAGGATTTCTGATTGGCTGCGGAATGAAAAGTGGACCGTATCCCACATCAAAGTGGACCATATCCCACATCAAATGGACCGTATCCTACATCAAATGGACCGTATCCCACATCAAAGTGGACCATATCCCACATCAAATGGACCGTATCCTACATCAAATGGACCGTATCCCACATCAAGTGGACCGTATCCCACATCAAATGGACCGTATCCCACATCAAATGGACCGTATCCCACATCAAAGTGGACCATATCCCACATCAAATGGACCGTATCCTACACTGTGTGGACCGTATCCTCTAGATAACGATTTCTGATTGGCTGCGGAATGGAAAAGTCGACCATATCCCGCATCAAGTGGACCATATCTTGCACTGTGTGGACCGTATCCTAAACTGCGTGGACTGACTGCATGAAATCCACCTTTGGATTCAGCCAGTGAATGTAGTGTGGGTTTTATAAAATTTGAGTAGATTCAACGTCTGGTTGAATTTTACTTCAGAGGTTTCTTTCCTCATTTTCACGCCTAGAAAAGAAAGAAGTGGCATGCCTAATCCAGGCTTGCAATCTGATGTAGTTACTTTATTTACTGAATCACAGATACGGTCTTTAAGACAATCATCTGCCCTTAGTGCGTTTCTTCTAATACCTGCTTTCACCTTTGACCAGAACTCTTCAATAGGATTTAAAAACGGAGAATAAGGCGGCAAATACAAGCATTTGTAGCCTCTGCTCTCGATTAGTTCACGGACTATTGCTGGGGTATGTATAGGAGCGTTGGCCATCATGATATAATGGTCCTTCATATCATCTTATCCAACACATCCATTACATTTGATATATATGAGAGAGAGTGTTCCGTTCGTGTACCAATCCGGCCATTAACTGTTTTTGCCTCTTTTCCGTTAACTTTTCTCTTTTTGGACACAGATGCAGCCTGAGGCTTGCTCAAAGAAATGTCTATCACTCCAGCCTCAGATATGGCACTTAATATAGTAACCGTTACTCCCTTTCCAGTTGATACAGTGTCTTTTTGCTGGTGTTCCCTTCAAAGAGCGACCGAAATTCCTTTTGAGTATGCAAGTTGAAACCGGCTTCATCGATAAAGACGCAGTTCCTGGTGAAATCCAAGTCCTGCATCTTTTCCTACTCTTCAACTTTCTCCTTTCGCAAAGCTATCACCCGGTCAGAATTCCTTGCTGCAGGAAGCTTTTCCAACTTTTTCAAAGTTATATGGCATTTATTAACCAAATGTCTATGCAATGCTGATTCTGAGATTGTTAAGTTTTCAAATGCTTCAGAAAGCCTTTTCTTTATATCAGCCAAAATACAAATCGGATTTTTATCAATGTAATCTACAAGAAACTGGGAATGGGCTTCAGTCAGCTTACCATAGTATCTAGTACGGAGCTTCCTCTGAATACCAGGTAGACGTCTTTCTTCGTCCCGATCGTACGTCTTGATATAATGTTGTGCTGTTTGGACATTTATACCTGTGATAAGCGCTGCTTCCTTTGCTGTTTGTCCTTCTTCAATCACTAAATCAAACAGCTTTTCTATTTGCTGCGGAGTATATCGGCTGTATGACCCTCTTGCTCCAGCTTTAGCCACTTGTTTATGCTTTCGTTGCACATGTGAGCTTTTTGGAGAGTGAACAAGGTCTGCTAGGCTTGCGTATGCACCATCGTCAACTGATGATGTAGCATCTGCCAATGTACGCATACGCACAAAGGCATCATTTACAGTATTACTACTTTCTCCCCATCCATCACTCAAAGCATCTACATATGAATGAGGCAATCCTACCAGCTCAATCTGTTCATCATCCTCGGACATGTCAATGTCAAAAGAGGTAGCATCATTTATATTCAATGAAGCTTCTTCAGCTTCCATGTGATCACACAAGTCATTCATCGTTATTAAAAGAAAGATAAGTTTCCTCTGAACTGGGTGTACCTACATTTTTATATTCACACCAAGCGGATTTTTAAATTGTTTTTGCGTCATAGAAACGCCGCTGTTTGCCAAGAAAAAGACCTGTCTATTGGCGCAAACTTCATTGTCAGCCGACGCAAACATGTTCTACCAGGCGGCGCAAATTGCTTTGCAAAACCAGTATGCATGGATAATTCCATCCGGATTCAGTGCTTAAAACCCTTTCAGTTACTCTTTTCTTTGCCATCATCATGCAATACCACAATCCCTCTTTTGGCTCCTCAGAGAAATAGCAATCAAAAACCATCATTTTACCTCTCCTTTTCTTATCATGGATTAATCCTGGGTGGGAAAAATATTAGCGGTGAAAAAACCCAATCGGAATCAAGAGCGACAGTGTAAATCCCGATCACAAGATTTGTTCGTATGAATATCCACGCCGAGGATACTTTTCTTTCTCACGCGAACGACCTCTTGAAGCTTCCTTCGAAAGTCAACAACTGGCAAAGCTCGTGTATCTTTCATTAGCTTGCCAATGAACCATAAGAAAAAGTATCCAGCACCCAGCATTGAAATTCAGATTACAAGCGTTGCAATGACTTAACGCTCGATTCGACAGACTGCGTCAGTTGATGCGATATCTGACTCTTCAAATCGCATATTTATTTTGTTTCATTGTCCATTCTTTGCATACTTACAGCAAGCACGTTTGATCTTCTGTCGCTCTCTGGGTAGGCCAAAGGCCATACTCAAGGGCTGAAAAAGAAATTATTGTCACCAACGGCGGGCACTCTTCGCATAGGAAATTGACCCGGAATCATCAAGAATCGACTCACGCAGATCGTTCTCTTTTGACTGGTTGACGACAATGACCGATAGCATCCACATCAAGAAGAAATATCTAGCTTTTGTATGCCCTACTGCACCTTCAGAGCAGAAAATGGCGGTCGGAAAGACAACAGTCCTCGTCCAATGAATATTCTTTTTAATTGTTTCAAAGCAGAAGTCGGTTGCTCTGAAATCGCCGAGACGGATGACGGAGACACGGGCATCAAGGAATGCAGTGAATTGAAACTAAAGAGTCCCAAATGTAGCATTACATGCTACAGATGCGTCTTTATGATCTTGTATGCAGATCGGCCTATATGAAGTTAGCGACGCTTTGGACTTCATTTATCTATGCATATGCTTTACATGGACAGACACTATATAAAGACGGACCCTGAAATCTCAGGGTCCTCACGTTTCCGATCTTATCAGAAAAATCATAACTATTTCTGATGCTCATCGCATCACGGATTCGCTCTTCGTAAGCAGATAGCGAAGTGGGCCATAGACCCTGCTATTACACCCTTTGTGCGTGACTATCTGGACGTCATTTTGAACGACATCTTCGGATCAGATCCTATTTTTGTCCAAGAGTGGGCCAAAGGGTACCTAGAGACCTCTCGTGCGGGCACATTGGTCTTCAAGCCTGATTGGGTGACATTTATGAAGCCATGGTTCAAGCGATTTGATCTTGGTGTCTGTGAAGTAAAGCCGTCTGGTGCAAAATGCTGGTGTTTTTTCTTCTTATGTTAAGCTTGGTTTCGAGATGAAAGAAATGCTCAACCCACTGACCAAAGAAGGATTGGACGATGCCCGTATTTGCGGCTTTTTTGTCAAGAGCTACAACATAGACACGTATGTCCTGGATTTGCAGCACCCTCCAATTTATCGCATGACCCTGTTGAGTTCTACGCGTCTGCCTGATTCAGTTGCTACGTTCTCACTCTTCCTGTAACGTCCTGCAAATCAAGGTAAGCTAGTCAGAAAAGAATAAAAATGTCCATCTCCGTGTTTTAACAAATGTTATTTTCAACGATTCACAGAACATTGCAAGCTCTGTGGCTTACCGGATGGACGCTCTGCAGTCTTCTAAGTCCAAAGGCAAGCGAAAAGCATCGACAGTACCTTGGATCAACGAAAGCTACGCTAGTTGTTCACGCTAGAAAAAAGAGATTTCGTGATTCTGCTGCCTCTTTTCCTGAATAGACTCTTTCCTTGCTGTTTTGTTGCCGTTCGCTGTGTATGGTTTTCTTTTTAGACTGAGCAAATGTATTTTTCCTTTTCTTTCTTTAATAATGAAGCGCTGCTCTCTATTTGTTCTTGCTTGTAGTCGGCTGAACCTTCAAACACTGCCATTCTCACATACGTTTCTTATTTTTTAGGAAACAAAAGGAATGCTGTGTTTTATTGCTTGATGACGTTGAGAAAAAACGGACAAAGATAGATCAAATGAAAAGGAATATCTTTGGCCTCTAACAATAAACTGAGATGGGCATTTCTAAAAGCTCTCACAAATGACCATACTATTCTGCATATCCGCTACAATATCTGTGCTGCCAGAGAGAATTCAACGCCTTGCTTTGGTCTGTTTCTGTTACTTTCGTCTTTCAAATGATGCCTTTTTATCCTGTGGAAAATTAGGCCTACATGGGAAGAAGGACGGTTGAAAAGAAATTTCCTTAAAACGTTTTAAAGCTGGCGTTTCGGTGAAAACGAACTACGGAAATAGAGTAATGACTATGCGCTTTATACAGGCGCAAAGTGGTTTGATAGAGGCCTTTCGTGACTTCTCCCATTATCTGTAGGATGATCATCGTTGAAATCAAGAAACAACGCTTCCCTTTTCTTTTCTACATCACACAAGAAAAGCACACATATGGAGAAAATCCTATTACATGTGGCTTTTTCTTTTCCCCCTTCTCGTCATGGCTTAACCATCCTTCCCCTTTCATCGTTCCGTTTTCCAACAAGTCGCATCATTTCCTCTGTGTAGATAAGTCGGTAGATAGATGTCCAGTAATTCGTGCAATATTGAAAGAAAAAAGAAGACAAAAACGAAATAGATCGCCATGTATCCAAAACGTGCCTTTTTTTTCAACATTTTTTTATTCCCATTACAACATAACTGGAATGGTTTTATGCATGTTGAGTGTTTTTAGTGACGACGAGCTTCGGCAATGACGTTAGTCAATTCGTCAATCTTCTTCTTGGCGCGAACAAAGGTACCGAGCTAAAAAGAAAAAGAACAGAAACCAATCAGTTATCAAGTCTTCCATTTCCAACCTTTTCTTTGGGGGGCTTTCATGTAATGGTATGAAAAGACTTACTCTCTTCTTGGTGAGCTTCTTGGCACGCTTGTCCTTGGAGTTCTTGATCAATTCCATAACGCGGCGCTCATAAGGGGCGAAGCCAGCAACTTCACGGATGATGCTCTTCACGAAGACATTGCGCTTGGAATTAGCCTACAAAATGTATCGAATAAGAAAAAAAACGCAATCCATCCATCCGTATCCGATAACATACACCCTTTCTGTAGGAAACCTTGGGCTTGAGTTCACGACGGGTGGTGATGTGGCCCTTGTTGATGCCAACAGCGATGCCAGACTTTGTAGCGGCCATTTGCTTAAGTGTGGGGGGAAAGGAGGGAAAGGACGCGGTGCGGATAGAAGGCATCTTTTCTCCTCCGCCCTATTCCGGAACAATATCCGATCCGGACAATGTACGGCATCCCGGACGCCTTCTGAGCGTTTTGTCAGGACGATTTAGCTCAGGACAAGATAAGATTCCTGTTCAGTGCGCAATGGTTCCAGAAGCCTTTGCTGTGCCTCCTTATCGTATAAAACAATATCTTGCGGGAGTACCACAAGACACTGCCGTTAAAAAAAAAGAAGGAAAATCCGTCTGATACTTCTTGTGTTTCAATTTTCCATCTCGCTGAAAACCTTTGCAGACTGCTCATTCTCTATGCTAGTGAATATGTTTCCCGGTGCAAAAAAAGAAGTCCTAGAACTTATCATGCTCTATACTTAAAAATGACGGCTTTCCACATGGGCGTAAGCAACGGGTTAAAAAATAAAGAGCCTAACCTCCTTAAGCTTGTGTCGCTGTCGTTCGGAGTAACCCCATCGCTTCGTATCCTTCATAAACATCTTTTACTCAATATGTTTCAATTGGTTCGGTCTCTAGGACTGAACAGAGTTAAAAGCTAAAAATTAAGGAGAGTCGCTATCAACACAAAACTTTAACGTAGTTGAATACTTTGGTATTGCACACGTCCATACCTCGGCGCAAACCGTCGATGCACCTCCTGTTTTTCTTTCTCAGGCGTTTAATTGTTGGAAAGCCTTCGAGCCTCAATAGTTTAGACGCTAAATGAATTAATTTCATAAACTTGAATGAATCTCGGCTGCATAGGCTTTCCGCTCATCGATGCTTGTTTTGCAGGAACGTATCCGTTATTCTTGCAGTTTTGTTTGACTCGCACTTTGTGACACTTCAATCCATGCCCAGATTGCATAGATCTACCTAGGTGACCACCCAAGAAATGTTCTCTTAAACGTTCTAAACCTAATGTGCTAATTATATGTCTATCTTTGCTTACCCTTCCTTTAACTCATAAAATGCTCTTTGACTTCGAAAACCAACATGAAAAAAATTAAAGGAACGAATATTCAAAGCAAACAGTTTAGGTTATATGTGTATCCTATCCTTTACCCCCTGATAATGATGCAAAACCTTTTTTTCGTCTTGATATCTTTACCCAATGTTATCCTGCCTTTCATATCTTGAAATGTCGATCGTGCTTCAACCCTTCGCAATGGACAGAGAGCTGTTGAGGGTATGGTCATTAGGGAAGAAAGGGAGAGTGTGTTATCTGCTTTCATGGGGTACAAAGAGTTACCTATGGTAATGCACATTGGGCGTATTCGCTCTTAGAAAAAAGAAGAAACCACTTTTTGTTATATGCAGATTGCGCACCTTAGCCAGATACCTGCAGGAAAAAAACCTGGTAAGCTGGCGTAACGACGTCTACTTTTCGAGCGTCGCCACGTACATCTGCAATGAAGTTTTACTGCAGTAAGGTGCAGTAGAGTTTTGTAGTCCGATTTGCGCCTTTCATCTCGTCTATAAAAATGAACCCACACCCCCAGCTTTAGGCTTACAACATTTTTGCAGCGCTTGGACAGCCTATTGTCGGCACTAAACAATCAAAACTTTCGCAAAAGCGTTCTCATAGGTTTCTAGTATCTCGATCTGTTTTCTTAGGTTCTTTCCACTTAAAGTAAGTATACACAGCTGTTTTGTATTTCTTTTCTCTCCATCATGTTGGATATCGTGTATGAATCACTTAATATCTCTTGTCTTTAGATCATGTTGCTAAAAGGATTTACTATTCTACTGATTCTGTCGGCCATCACTACGCCAATTCTTGCTTTTCAACAGGGCGTTCCAGGGTTCTCCGTTCCAGGGATTGTGACCGTTGCTCCTTCTTATCGCTCCAAAGATCCGGCCATGTCCTTAGTAGAAGCTTGCACAACAGGAAACGTACAACTTGTCATCCATACCACTGCTATGGGAGGACAAGGCAATAGCGATGGCATATGCGATATAGACTTGAACAGCACCACACCACAGAAGTGTCCGCTGACAGGAAGCACAGGCAGATTCTATGGCTTGGGCAAGTGTGGCGTCGCAATCGTTAGAGTCAGCGATGTTGCCGGAGGGAAACAAATTTCCACGACTATCAATGTTGCTATGTCTGGCAGTATTCTTCCCCCCAAAGTATCGTCATGCGCCAAAATGGCCAAGCGATGGGATATCACCAAGTCAAATACTTTACCTCCTTTCTTATGCCCTACGCACTAATTGGCTCCAACATTGTTATTATCTTCTTGTACCTATGTGACTTAAAAAAGACCAGTATAAAACCCTTTTGTCCTGACCAACTTTGAGATAATTTTATATAGTTCTTTTCTATCCTTTGTGCTGCTTGAGAAAATGAAAGAAAAAAGGCTCCATGCTTTCGTTGCGCTTTGCCATTCCCTCGAGCTTTAATGCTTAGATGGCACTGCCTATATTGATTTTGCAGCAATTTTTGATTCTATCTAATCCTGTCCCCTCTTCGTGATACCAGTGACCTTTCAGCCAAATAGTTGCCTGTCTGACACTGTTTGCTATTACGATCTGTCACAAAGTCTTATTTGGGCAGGTATCAAAGCCAAGTGCATGAACTTTTTTCTTTGCTAATATGACCATTAGCGAGACGCTGGCTTGCCTCATTTGTTTTTTTTCCTTTTTTTTTTTTGCACGCTATGTAAGCACTAAAACCGTGCACATGTCTGCTTGCAAACGTTTGTACATTGCTAGGAATTCATACAGTTTCCAGAGGACCTATTGAAGTTCTTCCATACTCTGACTCGATAACTCATTTTGTGAATGCAGCTTTTAGTAGGAAGAGCGTGGAACGTAGAGGACTTCAAGAGTTGCAGATTCGTCCAATAGCGCAACTTGCCGATACAAACATATCTTGAAGTTCCGCTTTATATCAATTTTTGCGCTTGTTGATCCAGCACCAATGGTTGAACACAATTAGTTATAGCTTTTTACAGTTCTAACCCCTTTTTTTCCTTTCAACGTTTTGTTCCTTTTGATTTTGATAGTTACGGGCTTACTTTACCGGTGTCGAATTCTCTCAAATCTTCTATAGTCCGGATTGATGGATCTGATAATGAGATTGCATTCCTCAACCTATTGGTTCCCCTTTGTAACCCACCAATGGAGCCAAGCTCCCGTGCGCTGATGATTTCTTTCCGCTTAAAAACAGATGCCCAAGCTGGACTGCGTTGGATATAAATTTCACTTTTCTCGTTCTATGAAAATATCCGATATTGTTGGATAAAGCCACATTTCTTGTAATGATGCGAAAGGATGTTTGAGGGAGACAACTCCTTTTGCATGTCATGCGTGTGGCGAATGTATCACAAAAGAAAGTAGATCCTCAGCCACGGGGAAAACGTGATTTCTTTACTCGCCCATGTCTCCCCAAGTTTAAAGCGCCGCACAGTCATTGTCATGGTTTTTTGATTTCGGCTGCTGCGCCGATTTAAAGGGCCTTCTTCCCCTCCCCCCTTTTTTTATGGGCAACATATGAAACATGACAACCTCCGTATTATTGTTGAAATTTGTAAAAGTTCCATGTGCATTGATTTGTTTATTGTCGTTTAAATAAAGAACAAAAAGATTTCAGTCTATCAAAAAAAGAAATTTCATACAGCATGCAAAATCAATCTAGAAAAGAAATATAAAAAGAAAGAGAAAATAATACAGAAAAGAGGAAGAGGTGGGGGCATACTGATACACAAATAGAAGAAAAAAATGGAGTTATGAACAACAACAGCAACAGCAGTAAGAAGGAGAAAATACTAAAAAAAACTTATGAACAAATGAAGGGAAGAAAAAAGTGAAAACATGTACAGAAGAAAAAGGATTAGGAAAGCCAAAAAGAAAAGAGTCATTGTGCTTTAAGCCTGACGTTTCTGTTGATGACGTTCATGCGATTTGGCATGACGCTTCATATCATGTTTACGGGCAAATCGCTTATCACAGACAGGGCAGAGGAAATTCTTGGGTCGGTTGGGATCATGTGTTTGAATGTGTTCTTTCATATTGTTGGCTCGGTTGCTTGTATGTTTGCAATAAGGACAGTAATGGATACGAGCCTTGCGTTGTGAGGAGGAAGAACAAGTAGTAGAAGAAGAGCATTGCGATGTATCCACAATGCCTTTGCGAAGAGGATGAAGAGAAGATGAGGATAACTGAGGAGATGGTTGTGGTTGCGGTTGTGGTTGTGATTGCAGCATAGGTGATGCTTGTTGTTGTTGTTGTGTTGTGGACGGGGCGATCACGAGATACTGGTCCATCAAGTGTTCAATGGAATTGGATGCGGGTGAAACAGGGTCCATGATCGGTGATAACCAGAAATCGCTGGTGGTGGATACAGCAGGCGAAGTCATGGTGGTGGATACACCAGCGGGAGTGGGTATCGTCATAAAGCTCTCGGCAGGTGTAACAAAGTCTTGGCCACCGGCCCTGGTACCGAGGAAGGAAGTCGTACTGCAGTAAGAACTCGACAAAGATGAACCCGAAAGAAGATCGCCAATACAAAAGTCGTCTTGGTGTGACAATGGCATGCCAAGCATATCTTGATCGGTCACGATGGTATCCGCGACAGAAGAAAAGGAACCAAACGTAGTCGAAGAGACAGACAAGAGATCTAATAGAAGAACAAACACAACGTGGTTTGTCAGTTTGGATTCTTGCCTTTTCCCACCAGATACACATCCTTCCTTTTTTTTTTTTTTTGTTTTAGATACGTTACCTGTACGATGATCCAAGGGACTGCCATGGCTCCAGTCGCTTACAGAGAGAGGGGACATGGCGTTGAGGGGATAAGGTGAAAGAAAAGGTGGCATGGGAGAGGTTGTATGTTGTTGTGGTGCGGTTGGGATTGCAATGGGATCGGGATGACGCAGTTGATCTGTTGGTAAACCATGACTGGCTTGGTCGTTCAAGTCGCAAGTGGTTATATCAGGATAGGATTTGGTGATGAACTTGTTCAGGAACGCATTGAAAGACATCGACATTCGTGGCAAAAGAAGTAAAGAGAAAGAGGAGGATGAAGAAGTGAAGACAGAGAAGTCAAAAAGTAAGAAGTAAAAAAAGCGGATGAAGATTTGATTTGAACCCAAGCAAAAAGTTCAAAGTAGTTTAAATAACAAGAACAAGAGAATGGATTTGGCAGATTGACTTTAAATAGACAAAAAAAAAAGGTAGAGCAACAGCCAGTGACAGAGAGAGAGAGAGAGACACAGAGGGAGGGAGCCAGAGAGAGAGGGAGCATGTGCGCAGCGCCCCCCAGTGACGGTCGACTACTGTTTTTTTTAGATTACACAAGACGGAAAATTTGGAAGATGTGGAATTATGCGACAGAAGCATTCAGTGGAAAACGAAAAACCGAAGCAAACTCATTTTTCGATTGGAAACAAACTTCTTTTCTTCTTTGTTTTTGTACGGTAAGAACTACTTCTTTATTTCCTCCCAAGACATGGATTTATTTTTTTTTATTTGAATTACGTGGTAACCAAGACAATGTCACCATGGAGAAACAGGATCCAGTTTCTATAACAGACAAGTGGTACGAAAAATAGCTAAAAAGGAAACCAAGAGAATCTCCACTATAAAAAGGCTAAAATGGCGCAACCAGGTTTAGCAGACGGACGGATCTAAATTGTTCCGCGATAGTGGGTCTAGTTGATTTCCATCGCATCATACTTTCCTTATTTGGACTGGTCTCGCTTCCCTATTTGCCGAGATATGGCTTCTAAACAGAAAAAGCACTCTCCCCTTGGGTATAATCTCTGCAGTCTATCAGTCTAAACTTTTCAATACGAATGTTCGTTCAATGAGCTGAGCGTAAAAATATGGAAATTTAACATTGGAGTGAGAGATTATCATCAAGAAAAAAAACAAGGTTTACGTCAATGGTACCCTACATTTATTCCCTTACTTCTTTTTCTTGGCTGTCTTTTTCATTGCCCTTATTGTTTTATAATTTGATTTATTTAACTACCATTGCAATTCTGTCCATATAAATAAAAAGTAAGTTAAAATCCAAGTTTATTATGTCTTATTTTTCATGGGCTTATTTCAATGAATCGGTTGGTTGGTGCTCTGTATTCCCAAGAAAAATAAATCAAGGAGCAATTTCGCTCCGTTCGCGCGTGTCCAAATACGGTCATTATTTCCCGAGACATTTTTTTTTAGGGTTTGAACACCAGCAACGTGTCGTTTTTTGTTTGTTATCTATTACTGTTTCAGGTCAAAGTAAAAAAAATAAAGTAGCGACGCGAAAGTGCATGAGCTCCGCCAAAAGGAAACATCAGGACATTAAAAAGAGTAAAGCAGGAGCATAATTCGGCTATCATCCTTGTCAAAATAAAGAAACAGAAAATAGAAAAGGATTCAATGACCAAGCCTTATTCTTGTCTGTGTCTAGTACATGATATGGAAGCAATGGAAAGGGAGATCCCGAAACCTCGGTTTGGATGCATGATCTGATTGGAGACAGAGGAATAAGAAATGCTTGGTCATTATGATTGGATAAGACAGAGGGAAAGTAAAGAGGGGACAAGCCAAGATGACAGAAAAAAAAGGTTAACAATCTCTTGGCCTACCTTGGCAAAAACACTCATACTACGTTGTTGTGCTGGTTGTGATGGTATAAACTGATTCATTCACCGACACCTATCACAGGGTTCTTTGATTCTTTTTTTAAGATTTTCTTTTTCGCCCTTTCGTTTTTGTTACGATGAAAAAAAAAAGTAAATCGAAAATAGAGAAAGCCCAGGATTGGTTCGATCAAGAAGGTTTAAACAGAGAAAAGTGTGTGTGTGTGTGTGTGGCAAAAGGGGAAGTGTTTGATACGAACCAACCTTCTTTTTTGTCTTTCGTAAGATCTGCATAACAACGTGGTAGGTAGTACATACGAACCCATTCTAGATCTTCCTTGTTAACCTGCACAAAAGCAAGGTGTCATAAGGACGTCATAGCATCAAAGAATACAGTTACACAACCACACTTCCTATTGTCTTGATTGGTTCCTTGATGTGCATTTGGCGTGTGGCACGAGCGTTACCCCATAGACCTAAATAAGGAAAATGGGGGGACAGTGTCACAACCCGGGATTGTTTCCCTTAGGGTAGCTAACGGCACAATAAAGACGTGAACGGTTGTCACGCTCCACATTCAAGTCATACATCGATGCCTATGCACAGCATATTCACTCACAAGAGCATTTTTCTACCCAAATGGAAAATTGAAACATTGGTTCCATGACAATGCAAATTCGTTTTCTTTTTCCTTTTGCTTTACTTTTCTCCTTTTTTTTTCAGGCAAACATGCAATGGGCGGGACATCTAGTAAAGAAGTAAACATTCTTTGCGAATCAAATACACAGAAGCACAAACGTCAACAGCAAATGCCGCAGCAGCAGCAACAACAGCAACAACAACAGCCACGACAAGAGCAAAACCAACCATTGTACGACCCAGGTTCAATCGTACCCGTACGACACCAATGGGTCTTGGCAGACCGTGTCTCGCCTGTTTCTTCTCTATCGGCCGTCATTCATTTTGCTACTGCACGACGTCGGTCATGTATTGCGCCATCTCTGAGTGACGATGATAAGAATGAGCCGTCCACACCGGCTCTTTCCATGAGCTCCATTGTTTATGACGCCAGTGTGCATTCCTTGGCATCAAGTCCCAGTTGGCCTATCTCACCCATGGCTGCATCGGCAGTAGCATCGGTTGAACAACAAATGAAGATGAAATCCACCAAAGAAAATCATCATTGGGAATACGAATTGAATGAAGAAAAAGAGCGAGAAAGGTAAGAAGAAAGAAATTAAAGGGAAGAAAAGAGGAAAAAGAAAAGAAGAAGGAAGCAAGGAAGGAAGGAAGGAAGGAAGGAGAAAAGGGAGGCCAAGACATTTGACATTTTGTCCAATGGTAATTTAACTTGAATTATTCAATTCTCTGTATTGCCCTGAAAACAAAAATAAGACAATTACGGCAGGTAAACACACGAGTTGCCTTTCTTCTCTCTCTCTTTCTTGCGCCTCATTTGTCTTATTGAATCAGATCAAATAACTTTTTGACTTTTCCTTTCTTTCTTTTTATTTCTATATAGCATTATTTTTTAAAGCTAGTATTGCATGGCAATGTCCATGTTCCATTAAATCATCCGAAAGAGATCCTGGATTGTGCCTGTGGAGCAGGTAAAGAAAAAAAAAGAAACAAGATGGATTCTATATTTTTAGCTATCCATCTCTTTCCAAGTTGGATGAACTCATGGGATAGCGATCTTTTTTTTTTTTTTTTACTTATTCCCCTCTATTTCTACTGAAAAACAAAAAAGGCCTCTGGGCAATCGAGATGGCGCAGTTGTTTACGTATTGTAAAGTGACAGGCATTGACTTGGCTTTACCCAACGAATACGATCAATTCAACGGAATCCCTAATTTACAATTTATTCATGGTGATATCAGCTTACCATTGGCGTTTGCTGATCATACCTTTGACTTGATCTATCAACGGGATGTTGCATCCATGTTACCTTCCTCCTGTTGGCCACAGCTTATATCGGAATGGAAACGGATTCTCAAACCCGGTGGTTATCTTCAATTGATCGAGTATGGTAAGGTAATAGATTGACTTGACATCCAGTTCATTCAAGCTTCCTCCCCCCTTTTTTTCTCTCTAGATCCATTTTTCAAAAATCCCGGACCTGTTCTTTCCTTGATCAATGAATGGTGTAAACTTGCTGCATTGACTTTGGGAGTGGATCCCTATGGTGTAGACAAGTTACCGCATTTACTAAGATCGGCCGGATTTGAATCTCAAGTTCATAACATCGATATTCCTATTGGTGAATGGCCCAAAGATCCAAGTAAATAATTTTTGAAAAGAATGTCCCTCTGCTGTTTTCTTATTTTCTTTCTCACTTCTTTTATTTTCCTTATCTCTAATTGATCTCTCTACTATCATTCTTGTTCCTTTTTTTTCTTTAAATAGTTCAACGAGAATACGGATTTTTACAGAGTCAACAAACTCAACTCTGGTTTAAATCCATGCGCCATTTATGGTCAGGTAAGATTCCTGGTATCTCATCGGAAGGCTATGATCGTGTTTGCGCCGAGGCACGTACTGAATATGATGAATACCAATGTATGACCCGATGGAAAATTATTACTGCTTACATAAAGTTGCCCTAGCTGCCATGCTTTTTTCTTTTTTTATCATTTTCTTTTTTACTACCAATTTTCATGTGGTTGAGCTTCTGCCAGGAGGTCCGCTTTCCCCCAATAATTGAGATGCGGAGTTGCAATGCATAGTCCACATCCAACCACCAAAACTTCCCTTTGGGAGCGAGCGAGAGAGAGAGAGAGAGTGTGTGTGTGTGTGCGTGTGTGTGAGAGAGAGTCGAAATCGCAGTAAATTAAGGTATTAATCCCACCGAATCCATTTTGTTGCCCTTCTTTCTTTCTCTCTTTCCCTTTCCCTTTATTTTCTCTTTTTTTTTTAACTTCCCTTATGAACTATTCCTCCTCCTCCTCCTTCTCCGTCACAGCCACCGACACCTTTGCAAAACTATGCGATAGGTTATCGCTGTCCACTTTACAACATCACTGGCAGATCGTCCTAACTTCCGCCATTCTATGCGCCGTAATCTACCAGATCTCCTGCATCGTCTCGCCCCTCTTATTTCCAAAGACCTTTCAGTTCTTCAAAGGCGTAAGAATTTTTTTTTAAAAAAAGCTGGCTGGGTCCACAGAACATGCTAATTCAATATATTGGATACATAAATTATAGTATAATGCACCCAACTGGCATATACACGTTGTCTCGACCGTGCATTGTGTGACTGTGGTGATTGGTTCGTTTTTTATCCTAGCCGATGATGAACTTGTCAAAGATCGAGTCTTTGGTTATGCTGCATGGGCAGCCGATATCTATTCCATATCTTGCGGGTAAGTTGAAAGAAAAACAAACGGCAGCAAAGGGGAGGGGGAAACAGCGAGACAAGAGAAAGGGAGAGGGAAATGGGTAGCAACCAGAGAGATACTGACCGAGAATCGAACAATGAATTCCATCTTAGTTATTTTATATGGGATACTATTATTGCCCTTTATTTCATCAAAGATCAAGGCTTAACGATGGTATTCCATGGTATCGCTTCGTTTTCCGTTTTCATCTTCTCTTTCGTAAGTGCTTCGGGAAAAAGGGGGAAGAAAAGAACTGTGTGTGTGTGCCAAAGATCGATAGCCTGGATGAACTCAACCGCAACACTTTAAAACTAGAGACCTTTTGTGAACTATTACGGTGCCATTTTTCTCATGTATGAACTCAGCACCATCTTCCTTAACTTCAATTGGTTCATGGTACAGTTGGGAATTTATAGAATAAGGGCTAAGCGGGAAAGCCGGAGGATTAAATTGGTCTACTAGGATAAACTCGGCTGGACCGGGAGCAGAATCCAATTGATCAATGGAGTAGCCCTTATTACTACCTTTTTCTGTGCACGTATCGTCTTTGGATTATACATGTCTTTTCGCATGTGGAGTAAGTTGGTTTTTCTTTTTGGTTTCCGATTCAATGTGGGATAAACTCAGAAAGGCTAAAACGGGTTAAATTTAACCTATTAGGTGATGTTTATGCCGTCAAGGAACAGGTACCATGGCGATGTAAGTAACCTGAAAAAACAAGTAGTTATGTGGGAAGAAGGTGGGCTAAGTAAGGATGTTGGTCATGGCATCTTTCTTTTTTCCTTAGATTGGATTGTTTATGGGTCGGCCAATTTTGTTACTTCCTGTTTAAACATTTACTGGTTCCGTTTGATGTGGCGAATGCTGCAGAAACGATTCCCCAAGCGTGCTATTAAGA
Source organism: Apophysomyces trapeziformis B9324 (assembly GCA_000696975.1). Classification (NCBI taxonomy): domain Eukaryota; kingdom Fungi; phylum Mucoromycota; class Mucoromycetes; order Mucorales; family Mucoraceae; genus Apophysomyces; species Apophysomyces trapeziformis. Next base: position 18,470 of record JNDP01000880.1, read on the forward strand.
AAGCATAAAGAGATATACCCCTCCCTCCCCTCCCCTTTTGTACCTTTCTTTTCCACATTGGCTGTTCATATATATATTTTTGGTTTGCTTTTCTTTTCCATACAATGCTTAAAGTAAAAAGACTGAAAAAAAAAAGAAAGTTTGACGAGTTCCATGGGTAACAAGGACAATCTAATTAATGCGCGGAGCAGTAACCTAGAAATGGAAAGTGGGACATAGGAAACAGCCAACGATGATGGATGGTTAATTCCATCCTAGTTGATCCAATGTGAAACCGAACGCCTTCATTTTTTTTCTTTCTTGATGGTTCGCACAGTAATTGCTTTTGACACATACACACGCGCGCGGACAGAGACAGAGACAGAGACAGAGACAGAGACAGAGACAGAGACAGAGAAAGAGAAAGAGAGAGAGAGAGAGAGAGAGAGAGAGAGAGAGAGAGAGAGAGAGAGAGAGAGAGAATTTCAATTGTGAAGAATAAGTTGTAAGTAAGTACCAACTTTCCTTTGTTTCTTAATAGTGTGGGAAACACACAAGAAAAAAAGGAGATAACAAAAAGTTTAATGCGTAGACAAGTCCCTCATCATTGTAGAAAGTTTGCAGAGATGGACATTTCTAGATACACCAGCAACTGTTCCTTTCTTTGAGAGAAAGTTAAAAAGGATCTCTTTTGACTGTATGAAAAACTGCGAGTACAAGCGGGGAATCGATCTGACCAAATACTACCCAACGGGCTTTCCTGCAAGAACTTTTTTTCTTCCGTTTGCTCTTTCCAATCCGCTTATCGACATACTTCATGTCAGATCCCGATGCCAATGCGCCTCACCATTTAGTCGATCTAACCATGTTGCAAAACCTGGAGGCAAGAGCCGTTGAACTATCGAACAATTTCGCTACTGTGGTAGAGCATTTGCAACAACAAGCACATCAAGTAAAAAGAATAGACATGTCAGAGAAAAACGGACAGGAAACAAACCAACATGTACGTCTTTCAATATAGATGGCATCGGCCACGGTAGAAACAGGAAGTGTGTATGTTTCTTCTGTTCGTCAGTTTTCGAACGAACTTGAAGCCAGTACGGCACGCACGGTCGAACTAATATCTCAATGTGATGAACTCGACAAAGACTTAGCCCAACTCAACGACCTCGCAAAACAAATGTAAAAGATACACGATATAAAGTGTCGACGAGGGGGGAAATTAACGTCTTTAAATAGCAAACGCGTCGACAAGGCTTTAGATCAATTGCAACAATGCATTGGTTAGATTGTTCTTTTTTCTTTTCTTTTTTTATTGTTATTTATCTATCGCATTAAAAGTCGTGGAGGCATAAATACATGGACACTTTCATCCCAAGCACATGTCGCTACTTGACCTTCCACATGTAAATTGAAATCAACACCAAGCACAAACTCCGTATGGGCATCGTGCATCTCTAGCAGATTGGAACCAGGAGGAGCAGCCGTATCCCAAAACCGAACTGACATATCATAGGCTGCACTGGCCAGGAGATTGGGTCGATGGGGTGACCATCGTACACGTCGGACAGCATATTCATGACCCACCAAACACACCACTTCACGATCCGGTCGACGGAGATCCCATACTTTGATGGTGCGATCCACGGAACCGGTGACAAGGAGTTGATCTTGATACTTATTCCAATCCGCACTGAGGATCTCGTTATTGTGAGCACGTAGTGTATGAATCGAACGAGGGCTCTTTGTATCCCAAATCTTCACGGTTTGATCACCGGACGCGGATAAGAGCATCGATGGGTTATAAGGCGACCAAGCAGTGGAATAAACGCAATGAGTATGTTCGGTATATGTTTGAAGTGATCGTGGTGCTTGAGGATTCCACTGTTCATGACGGAAAGGAAACAAAAAGAAATCAACGCTTTAGAGATCTCACCGAGACAAAAGAGAACAAAGAAGTGCTTCATCCAAATGGAGGAAAAAGGTAAGATAAAAAGAATCACTTACGATTTTGACTGTATGATCCCACGATCCACTTGAAAAGACATCTTTGGTCACTAAATTCCAATCGACCGAAAACACTTCTCGTTGATGTTCTTGCCAATTTTGAATGGGGAAATCCTAAAAGAAAGAGACCGATAGCGGCGTTCGCCTATCCCGTTAGTATAGGTATACACAAAAAAAACCACATCGAGATAAAAAAAAAAAAAAAGGAATGTGCTCTCTTCCTCTTCCCCTGACTTACCGCCAATGTTGCGTCCCATAATTTGATAGATCCATCACCACTGGAAGTAATCAGTTGATTCTCATGTACTTCACTCCATGCAACATCGAAAAGGCCGTCCTGGCTATCGTATCTGCAGAAAACAAACATCCCTTCTTTCTTAGCTTTTTCTTCCTTCCTTTCTTTCTCTCTCTCCCCCTTTTTTAGGCCAGACTCATTTACTTACACTCGTTCCAACACGATACCTTCTGGGCCACCGCCTGCCATACCAAGTAAAAACAGACGTCCATTCCCTACGAGCCCAAAGTTGGAGGCTCCGGCTACGGCCAGCTTGTTTTCATAAAAGGGACTCCATTTGACCTGTCAATAATGAACCCAGCTTCTTTTTTTAATGACCCGAGTCATTCAATGTCCCCCATGCACCTAAAGAAAAAACTTACAGAATAGCCATTGAATCCTTCTGTGCGAAATTGAGAAAACATAGCCTATATAGTATATATATATATATATATATATATGTGTGTGTGTGTGCGTCTGTCTGTCTGTGTGTACTGAGAGGTCAAGAAGGTCACTTTTTAAGGCGAAAAAAAGACGAGTAAGCAGCTGTTTTCAGAACCCCGATCTTCACGTGTGAACGCGTTATATAACGATTAGATGAATCTTTTTTTGCCCACGACCTTAACCTGTCTCTTCTACCCCACATTCACTGTATGAATCGAGATCAACATTCAGCAACATAAACGAACAACATTGGATCTGCATGGACGAATAGAACTTGAATCATTTTCTGTCTTTTTTTAATATGCAAATTTTTGTGTGTGTGTGTGCGTGTCGTAATTGCGATATGGATGGGTAGGTTGAAAGTGTGAACTTTGTTTTTTGGGTGTGTGTGATATGGCATCTAAAAACAAAAGAAAATAAAAAGAAAGACCGTTTGATCAATAATGACTCCACTTTTTTCTTTTCGTTCTTTTTGGTATTCGTTTTTCTGTCTAGTCGCAGAAGCTTCCAAGAGGTAATTGACCAAGCGGGATTAAAAAAAAAGAAAGGTTAAAAAAGAGTAGATATTCACCTCTCACTCTCTCTCCACTCTCTCCTCCTTATTCACTGCCTCCACTCGCGCTCTCCCAAACTTCATTTCTTCCTCGCGCCTTCTCCTGTTATCACCGCACCGCTCCACGCCTTGCCATATATCTCAATACCCCGCTGGAGGCCCACCCTCGCCCATCGTTGGATTGACCATCCCGCACTTGCCGCAATGAGTACGCTTTGCAAAATCTACATACATAAAACTTAGTAAAGAGGATCTCGCAATGACAATAAAAACACGAAGATCCTTACTGTGAAAACCGCACGATTCATTTCGGCAGATCCAATCACCAGCTAAAGAAAAATCATTCAATACACGGTTAATCTCTTTCCTTTTTTTTTATACTAGCCAAAACTAATTGTACTTACGTTTCATTCCAGGATTGCCACTAGGGACATAACCGGCTGGGGGCTGTGGAGTATTTAGAGGTTTCGCCGTGCTGCACTTTAGACAATGAAATCTGGATGCAAAGTTATGAGAGTTACATGATGGACTTTTGTAACGAGGAAAAAAGTTAGAAACGATTCTTTGTTTTCAAAAACATTTAGCTTACCAATACCAATCTCCCGGTCGAAACTGTGCACTAAGGCCTCCCGGTGGACCATGGTGCCCACCACTATACCCTTGGTTTCCATAACCATAGGAACCTCCTCCAGAACTATATCCTCCTTGTCCATATCCTCCGCCTGGACCACCATAGCTGTCTCCACCATAATTGTAGTTTGGTTGAGGAGAATAACCACCATGCTGAGGGGGCGTCGGGTTAGGTGTATGGCAACGGAAACAGGTCGATCGTGAAGCAAAATTTTGAAAACCACATGTGGGATTGGGGCAATACCAATCGCCAGGGCGGAAAGTGATGGGCGGACGACCATAACCTGCACCTGGTCCAGCCATAGGAGGAGCAGGCTGAGCAGAATGGCCTCCACCACCACTTGGACGATAACTTCCGCATTTCATACATTGATTTCGGGACGCGTAGTTATGAAAACTGCAGGAATGATTGGGGCAGATCCAATCTCCAGGATTGAAGGTCGGCGCAGGCATCGGTGGTGGCACAGCAGAAGGGTTGGGATTCTCAGCATTGCACTTGAAACAATTGCGACGGGAAGCAAAATTGTGAAAAGAGCAGTTGGGACAATTCCAATCTCCAGGTCGAAGATGACGACCTTTGGCTTGCAAAGGAAATGAAACCAACATATTACCAGCAGCTTCAATCACTCGTTCGCTACTAGGGCACACTTCAATAGGTCGATCACCGAGACATCGTCCGTTCAAAGAAAGTGCCCGCATAGCATCGTCATGTTGATGGAAAATCACGAAGCCAGAGATACTTGGCTTTGAATGATCGGTAGGTTGAATCATCCACATATTTGTTGGTCGTAATCCGTTTGATGAAAACCACGCCTCTAATTCACCCTGCGTCACCTCATACGGCAGGCCTGCTAAATGTATCACAGTCGATTCCTCCTTCTTGAATTGTTGTAGATCAGCACTGGTATCAATGGGATGAACGAATACGTCAGGGTGGCGGAATCCAGTCAAATAGCGTACAACATTCAAGGTGGTAAGACAGGCGCCTAAACCGACTGTTTCACCTTCCACTTTTTCTAAATGAAACGTGTCGCACAAGTCTTTCAAGGAGGTTGTTCGCAAGCTCACTTCTGGATGGTGCACTTGCCAACGTTGTATTTCCTGCTTCAAATCAAACATGCGACAGTACGCCAAATACCCGGGGAGTTCAATGTTCTTGTCTCTGGCTTCACGAGGGAGCTGTATCCGTAATACCCATCCACCATGTGTCACAAAGCAAAAGCTCAAATTCTTTCCCTCAATCTCCTTTTGAATATATTCGTCAAACTCACGAATAGCATCTTCAAGGTAACCAGCAGACGTAAGATCACCCCATGTAATACCCGTTACTTGCTGACAGAATTGAGTGAGTGGCGTACGATCCGGCTTAACGTAGATCTGTTGCTTGTGAAGTACTTCCATGTTCGAGGCATTGACAACAACAAACGATAACTCTATAAAAGTCCCAAGAAAAAATAAATAAAGCCATGAGATTCAAACGCATCTTTTGACTGTGTCAACTTGCCAATGATCTCAGAATTTTCCTAAAAACAGTGGTCAGTTAGGCCATAAAGTCTTTTTTTATTGCCTTACCTTGGTAACTTGAACAGAAGCCGGATTAGTTGGATTTTCATCGCAAGTTGCTTCCACATTAAGTATGATTAAACGTTTAAATGGTACGTTGGTCTCCAGTGGGATCGGTTTTACAGACGGCCCAGACTCCTCCTCTTGAGTATTCTCTACCTTTACCTTGACAGATGGATGATCGAGTTCCAATTTGGTCTCTTCCTTGACTGGTTCCTCCTTGTCTGCAGCGGCATGGCTGCTAGACTTGGGTTCTTCATTCTCAATCTTCACAGGCACATCTGGCTTGTTATCTTCAATTTTAGTTTCTTCTAACAATTGCTTTTTTGATTCTTGAGGAACATCATTCTCTTCAAGCTCATCCGCTTTTCTTTTACGATCGATTGAGCCTGGTACGTCCATTGTTTAAAATACAGGTCAACTTGTCTTTTTTTTCTCTGGCCTTTAAAATAGAGGACTCTCAACAACAAACAGAGTCACGAAATCCGCCATGAGCGCTGCTTGTTCCTAATAGGGAATCTAAGGGGCACCGCCAAAAACTTGAGAAAAAAGAAAGGGATACCGCATTTTGATGTAGATACATTTACGGGACACTGTGAAAACGTGTTAACCAAGGACCTTTTATCTGCTGCAGACCAAATTGCGTGTGTTTAATCATAAGTTTGAAGGAATTGAGCCTTCTCATAGCATTGTATGACTTGCTTCGGTGGGAAGTTGGATAGCTATCAAGCATACTTGGGAACACCAACATGTGAACCGGATCTAACCTTGTTTCCTCTCAAAAAGCTACTCACACCTAATATCATCTGTGGAATGGTTGAAGATCCGAAGCCAAGAACCTATCGGGGGAAAGAGGCATAGGAGGAAAAGAAGAACTTTCTAAGAAACTGTTATCATAATGAAGCGGAAAATCTATTGCTGAGATAAAGCTGATATTATTTCTAATGACATAGCTTTTCTCCTTTAAAGTGCGACTTTCCAGCGTTATCTTACTGATGCATAAGGATTAAAAAGGCTATCGTTATTGCATCAACCCGTTGTAGCATTTCGGTTATAGAGTGAATGACAACATATTAAAGGCTTTGTTGACCTACTTGCTGTTTTCCTAACATCCTTGGTTAGAATTGGACAACGCATAAATCATTTCCCTATCATTGACAAATCTCATACCTACTACCTATTGTTTGTAGTAAGATCCCTTCCCCTAGATATCCTCAAGTTTGTCCAAAGGATTCCTCCGGATTTACCATAATTGCTTGCGCCGTCCCGAAATTGATTTTGTCCAGGTATTGTAACATGTATAACAACTCGATCAACCCTTCTAGCTTTGCTTCAGCTGTGCTTGGCCTCAACGGGTAATACTGTAGCAATTTTTTTGTGCTTTTACCATTATAACGCTTTTTAATAGTGATTCTACACAAGGCTAGAATTGTACAACGATCAGGTTGGCTTGGACGGAAAACAAAAGCCAACGCCACAGACATCGCAAGAAGGTTCTCTTAGCCTAACATTACTATAAACAGATATTTACCGGTACTGCAAGATATGGAATGCATTCAAAGATGGTCGGCTTATTTGTCATGGTTGCGTTACATCTACCCTGAACTTAGTGTAACCAATTGAAATAGTGTATTAACCACATCTGCCTGTGTTTGTTTATGAAGCTCGTGTGGACAGAGCAATGTCTTCCAGGGCCCAACCCTAGCCTAAGCTGAACAAATGGCTACTGGATATACCTTGCAATAGAAGGACTATGTACATGCATATGCTGTAGGAAGCTCTTGGCCATTTAGTATATTGATCATCTGCAAGTCAACCGGAATATGAAACGGAAGACACCCGCTTTTTATTTGCATTGGATATAAAGCCGTCAGTTGCCGTAAACAACCGAAAGGTATTACAAGCTCACCTTAAGTAAATTGAAGGCACATAATATTGGAACCTGACAAAACGATAGCCTCTTGAGGGACTTACCACAGTAATATTGCGATTGATAACTTAAATACTACTGCGTAGCGTTAGCATAGTTCAGATGTTAGAGAGATAAGATAATCGATAGATCTGATACAAAAAGCTGCTTGCTATTGACACTAACACTACATAACTTAATCTAGCTACTCATGCTTGTTTGCTTACTTGCATGTTCCACCTATCCAAACGTCAAAGCTAGCCACACGTGCCCTTTTTTCTTTGATACTACGATGTCTGACGAACATGTGAACCGATGAACCCCAGTAAATGTTTCTAATCGGTCCATCGAAGAAAGCAGGGATGGTTAGTTCGGACATGGCGCAAATCCCCGGTATTTTAGCTCCCAATTTTCAGGAATTGGTCCGTTCCAAAAGATCGGGGTTCTGGTAAACTCATCGATGTTGCCATTTTGGATAAAGACCACGCCTGAGTTTGGGTGAGATGAACGCCGTGTTGCACTTAAAAAACGTGCGTCAATATTAGAAATTATAGAATACTGTAACCATGGCCGTTTATTTGATGGTTACAAGCTAATCATTCCCGCTCAAGTACTTATCTAGCGACTGCTGGAACTTGTACTACAGTGCCTAGGCGCGTATACTGTCATTGCGGTCTAGGTACTAAGGCCATTGAGCTGTAATATATCAGTTGAAATGGTATGCGTTAGAGGAGTAGGTTCATAGGCGCGTCTTTAGCTAATAGCTGAGTTGAGCGAAAACTACGTCAGTCAACGGGAAAGGGCCCTTTTTACTGAACACAGGCTTTTTACGGTCCGTCAAGGCTCATTGTTAGATGGTAACACAATATCTGCGAATGGAGTTTGATCAAAAAAGGAAGCGCTTTCTTAGGCCGCGTCGAAAAAATTATTTTTATAACCTTCAGGTGCACAAAGTGCAATTCTATTTTCTTTTACTTGTTGTGCTCCCCTCTTTCTCTAGCTCTACCTCTATCTCTCACTTACGCCGTTCAGCTATGTCGGCAGATAACGTAACCTGTAGCCTATCACGTCTGGCGCTTGCCAAAGCTATCAAGACACCAGATAGCAATGAAGCTGATTCCGAACCTTGGAACAAGAGTATCATTTTCCACCAATCGCACATTCCACAACGGATGCGGGACAGTATTCAAAACCCTCAACTCTATCGACAACAACAGCAAAGACAACGCCACTCTCAATATCCAAATAACAGAACCCCGCCAAGACTCAGAAATTATCCCAGCGAGGAACTTCGACCCGTCCTCAGACAACCGCCCACTCAGAAACCCAGAAGCAACCACAGCTCTCGTTCAAGCATGTCGTCACAGGAACAGCTCGCACAGATACAGCCGCCCGTTACTGGTATGATGATCAGGTGTAAATAGAAAACCTGGTTAAACTAAGCAGCGTATGCATGTCTTTTGTAGTCAATCCCGCAGGAAAGCAACGGCAATATGTTCCAAGTGATGATGAAGAAGAAGAAGAAGAAGAGGATGATGACGATGATTCTGATAACTCTTCCGAAGCATCCGAAATCCCTGCGTCTCGTATGCCCGTAAAGTCAGAGCCTTTGAAGTCAGAACGTATACCATCGGCAGCTGTGCGATCTGAGCCTGTCCATCCAGAACCTATCAGATCAGAACGTGTTCGACCACAATCCATACAGTTGGCTGCACAACCAAGATTGCAAAAGCATGAAATCAAACATCTACCGCAGCCAAGTGATGATGAAGAGGAGGAGGAGGATGACGAAGAGGATGAGGACGAGGAAAAAGGTAGGACCAAAGATCCACGTGGTCTACTGGGATGTAAAAGTGGTGTGATAAGGGTCTCGGAAGCCAAGAGGTTGAACAACCTGCTTACGTGTAATGTATATGTTGTGTGTGGAAGGTTAGGATGGGAATGGGGAATGCATGCACTGGTAGAATGGGAAAGCGCTAACGCATCAAATGCTTGTTTCTATTTTCTGACATTTATTTTTATTTGTAGAAGATGAAGAAACTGAGGCCTACCGTTCGTCCGTGCAACCTTCTTCCTCCGCACAAGTCACCGACTTAGATCACATGAATGCCCGGAGGTTATCCACCTTGCGGCAACTGGAACGTGGTCCTAGTTTACGTCAACGATCAAGGTCTACAAGTGATATAAATAACCTTATCCAACCAACCGCAGAACTATCGGTTTCATTTCTGGATGCCCCTGTGCCAGACGAGCCTATCGAACAATGGCGAAAGACTGTGTTGGAAGCAGCCGATAGAAAAAGTACTCCCTCCACAGAATCAAACGGTAGCCATGCTGCGCCCTTAACAGATAGTGAGGAAGCCAGTTATGGACATCAAACGATACCCTCGGACGGATATGACCTTTCCTCAGCTCCGTCCATGACGCCCCAAATTGGACAACCGATACAAAACCGGAGGTTAACGATGAGTGATATGGATCTTATGTATTACCAATTACAGCAACAACAGCAAATGCAGCTGCACTTCCAACAAGCACAACAAATGGCGCAAATACAACAGTATCAACAAGCGATGCAACTCGCCATGCAGCAGCAGCCCATGCTACGAGCACAGCCACTTCCCCAGCAACGTAAAGCAAATTCAAACAACAACATCAGTAACAACAACAATAGTAATAACCGCATGAGCATGTCTGGTATGGATATGCTACTTCAGCGTGAGCAAGAAAAAGCCGAATTACTGCGGAAGCCAAAGAGAGTCAATCCCTCGGATGCTCAAGTAGAAGGATTATTGGCTAAGCTACCGGAACAAGGCTTGCATAACATCAGCTTCCAGCAGATGCAGGCAGGCATCAAGCCAACACCACGTACAATGGCTCGGGCCAGTAGGAGTGACTTCAACCTTTCTACGATGGCGAACCAACGAAGCCGCAGTCCAGGTCCTGCTAGCAGCTCGCGTTCGGCCCATATTACCTATACAGACAACCAGAAGAGCGGAGGCCAGCGCATGACAAGCACAGATGTGCGCCGGCGTGCAGAGATGTTGCGAAATGAATCAAACGGACCTTCACCCAGCCCCAGTTCGTCAACACCTATTGTTGGTCAACAGCAGCCTATGATGGCCGCCCCCATGCAAGGTCAATACTTATCGCCTAACATGGGTATGGCTATGCCCATGATGGCTATGCCGATGATGAATCAGATGCCCATGGGTATGCCTATGATGACACCAAGCAGGAGTACCGGAGGAGGAAGGCCCATGAGCATGATGAGTATGGGTCGACAGAGTAGCAACAACTACGGCATATATTGATAGAAAGCTTCATTCAAACACTTTTTTTCTTTATACATTTGCATTTAGCTATAACAATTGGAGCCGTGAGTTATTAATATTCATTTCTTTTCTTATTGTACGCTTTGTTATTTTTTGTTTTTCTTTTGTTTACATATCCATCCACTTTGAAGAATAACATAACAAATTCCTTCAACTCAGTTTTCGTCCCTTTTTTTTTATTGCTTAATGTGCCTGTGTACCATTTCTCGATTGCCCTATTTGGCAGGTACTTGACTTTGAAGGTCAGCATTCCTGTCTCGCTCTCTCTTTCTCTCTCTCTTTCCTCGTGGGACTCTTTCGCTTATATTTAAAGTTGCGGTTGGCCAGCCCGACAATGCATACTTTCTCTTCCTCCCCCACTCCTGGAAAACAAGATACAACATTGATGACAGCTTCTCCCAAATCGCACGATCCGAAATTAAACGTGACATCGCATTCACGATGGAAAACACGAGGTAGAAAAAAGAAACGAAAAACGCCACTTGCTTTTCTGACGTTTCTAGTGCTGAATATGTTCTATTAGAATTCTATTTTTACTATGTCTGCTTCGCAATCGTCGTCCCTTATATGATTTATATTGGCTGTCGCCTTAGCAGAGGTATACGCTACGAAAAAAAAAAAAGAAAGGATGATATACAACATAGCATAACTTTTGGGATCCATAGAGGATAGTCCACATTATGCAGAATACAAATCATTGCTCTCAGACGGTTGGATCTTTGGTCGTAAAGTGGTTTGTATTTATTTCAATTCTAGAAAATCCAAAAAATTCAATTGTCGTTTGTTTAGGACAATAGCGATGCTCAGTATGCTCAATTCCGTGACAACATACCCCATCTTATCCCGTTAGCCTTGGTGTACCTGATTTTCAGCCACTTATGTCGTACCTCTGCAGATCCATTCCAACGCGCCTCATTTTCTCTCATTGCATCCCTTATCGTCGTCACAGTTTTTCACGGCACGAGCATTTTGAAAATTCTTGCCATTGCCCTCACCAGTTACACCATTGGTCGCGTTGCCAAGGGCACGTTATGGAACCCATTGCTGACTTGGACATTCAATGTGGCCATTTTGTTTCTAAATGATCGATATGATGGATACCGATTTGCTTCTTTGGGAAACGCTTTTGCATGGATGGTAAAAGAAAAAAAAAGAAAAGGGAAGCAGGGTTATTGATATGGATATGAAAAAGGATAAATATGATGGGGTTCAATCACGCTGGTATATCCTCTTCAACTTTGTCATGCTGCGTTTGATCTCGTTTAATATGGATTATTACTGGCAATGCAAGAAACCAAGAATTGAATACGAAGTACGTTTATGCAACATGCCTCACGGACGAATTGGCTGACAGAATTATAGAAAAAGGAAGATGGGGACGGATTGATGGTCACAGACAAGGAACGTATCAATGTACCTTGTCCTGAAGCATTCTACAGTATGCATTACTTCTTGGCTTATGTTCTGTATACACCGCTCTATCTATGTGGACCTATCATTACCTTTAATGACTTTGTCTCACAAGTAAGTAAATAGAAGAAAAAAAGTAGCCAAGATGCACGGCAGTTGGCATCAGACCATCTCACTTTCAAACTGCATTAGTTACGCATTCCTTCGTCCAATATTACCAAACGCTATGTGATTCTCTACGCTATACGCCTTGTAGGCGCTATTCTTACGATCGAACTCCTTCTACATTACATGTATGTCGTTGCGATCAGCAAAATGAAAGCATGGGAGGGCAATACACCATTGGAACTTAGCATGATTGGTTACTTTAATCTGGTGATTATTTGGATGAAGTTATTGATTCCTTGGCGCTTTTTCCGTCTTTGGGCGCTTGCAGACGGTATTTGGACGGAGGAGAATATGGTTCGATGCATGAGCAACAACTTTTCTGCCCAACGGTTCTGGAAAAGCTGGCATCGATCTTACAATCGCTGGACGATTCGGTAAGGGAAGACTGCATGAGAAGAAGACTACTTTGGGCTGTGGGTATTTATAGCTCTTTCTCATATGGTAGATACATTTATATTCCGCTGGGCGGATCAAAGTATTTTGCATTTAATATGTGGGTGGTCTTCACCTTTGTTGCCTTGTGGCACGACATCGAGCTAAAACTATTGGCATGGGGTTGGCTTATCTGTTTATTCTTGCTTCCCGAGATCATTGCCTCTCAGTTATTCAGCTATAAAAAGGTAAAATTTTCACTGTATTGTCTACAAGAGAAGGCTTAAGCATGTTTCGATAGTATGGCCAAAAACCATATTACCGATTTGTATGCGGTATAGGAGCCGTTGGTAATATTTTGATGATGATGATTGCCAACCTGGTTGGCTTCTGTGTGGGCATTGATGGCATGAAGAGCATGCTGATGACTATTTTCGGTACTACAGAAGGTATGGTAGGATGCGCTTGTCAAATTCATGCATTAAATAATGGTGTAGGTCACTTTTTCCTGTTGTCCGCCTCGGTCTGTTTGTTTATTGCCGTGCAAGTGATGTTTGAAATTAGAGAAACAGAAAAGAGACGAGGAGATCCAAAATGGTTGATGTAAAAGAAATAAACCTATGATTCCCTCATTCTTTCCTACTGTATACGATGATACTGCAGCATCGTCAGCTCTTTCATTTTAGAAGCAACAAGCTACAAAGCATGGTACGGAATATGAGTACATCGTAATAAATGAACTCAATCTGGCGTGCTGAAGACTGCTTATGAAAAGAGTAGCGCGCCTTTGACATCAAGATTATTTAAGCACATATTAAAGATACAATGAGGGAAATAAGCAGTACGGATCGGGTATCGTAGAATGATATAGCTTGAAAGACGCGAAGCAACCAAAACAGGTTGCCTGCTGCTGTGCCAGCCAGAAGCAATTGCACACCACCGTCGATGTATCGTCCGCATAGAAATTCATCCACCCCTACGCTCTTTTAGTTAAGCAAAGAAACAGGTATGCTTCTGCAGATTTCGTCATCGTACCAATACTGCCAAGAAATACGGTGGATCCAACCAACACCCTCCAACCGGCGTCTATAAACCGGTTCTCGCTATTTTCATTGAACAGGCGATAGTATCCGTATTCCAGAACTAAAAGAGCAATAGCAAACAGGATAACATAGAGGTACCATTTCATCATATTGTGCAAGTTGGCGCGTACAGTGAAATGTCGCTTTACTCGTTGAGCCCACGCAAGCTTTTCTTCCACGGTGTGCTCTTCATCGTGATTGTTGATGGGTAAAAATGGTTCGTTAACTGTGTCGTGATGTTTTTGTAGTCTCCCTATATCCATGGTTGTGTTTTAGGGATAAAGAAAATGTGTATAGACGGGAAAGAGGTACGAAAACAAAAGGAGAGAAGCAAAAGAAGCAGCATTGGATCGGTGTGCAACATGAAACTTTAAGTGACCACGTACTGTAAGCTCCGTTTGACAAAACAATGAATTCCCGACATATACTTGGTTATTTCCCGCTCATTTTTCAGCGACTCTTTCCCAGCATGGGCACGTCTGCATAGCGTACTCACGTTCACTTTGGAAAGATAATTTTTTTGCTCAGCTCACCAACAACATACACTTGATCGAGCACATAGAGTAGGTTTATTCTGGTCCGCTTAGCCATGAGGAAAGCACCCTACAAAAACATGATAATTCTCCACAAGTTATCTTCTACATGCTTGGCTCTGATAGTGTAGCTGCATTACTTCCAGTTACATACCCTTAATTGCTGCTTCTGCTATGTTCAAAGCCCTATCAGCGCCATCTTCCCTTCTTTATTGTTTGAAAGGGCAAGGCTTCTTTCCGGACTTTTGGTCTATAAACTGCTTTACCTGAATGGGTAGTGCTACGGACCGTTTTGCTCCGTGAGCTAGGGTAGAAAATGAGGTGTGGTATTATCACCGTAGCATAAGACAGCCTTTTTAGGCAACAATTTAATGCTTGGTTTTCCCGGGGTGCAGACACTGCCAGGTCTAGTTCATGACGATCCGTCAGAACAACAAAACCACTCTTTCACATGGATGGATGCGATGGCCTATCTGTTCTTTTCTTTATTCCGGGTCATATAAAAGCAGGGATAGCACAATGAATTTTTTGCTAACATTCTTTGAGCCCGAGGTTGCTCAGCTTGTGCCAATACGTCAAAGACGGGCAAATGTGAACAATTAAGGAAATAAAACGCCCGATGACTCATCTTTTCAAAAGCTCCTTTGCTATTCCTAATTTCGCGCCATTTTTCTTTTATTGTTTGCAGCTTATTATTCTTTCAACAGAGGGTATGAACGATGACAAGCTAAATCTTTCAAGTTTTTGTCTGTTTGTTCCTGGGACTTATAATGAAAGATCGTCAAAGTTTATTCAAGCCGAAGCTTTTTGGATCACTAAGCAACATTTGTGCAACCTGGATTACACGAAAAGTCCGCATCGTTTTTTACAGGATCCATTCCTCCATAAATACAACATTTGAAACGATGGCACAGCCTTTACGTCGCGAACTGTTTGTCTTTTTCTCCTCTTTTTCTTTTCATTGTTTCTATTTAACTTAAACCATGGCGCAAGTCCGTTTCTATGACCTCCATTTTCCTGATGAACCAAACCTTGTTTGGTCACCGAACACATGTAAAACACGTTATGCGCTCAATGTGAAGGTAGGCAACAAAGTTACCGATCTCCTGGAGAAATAGATTATCTTATGTATAAATTCCAGGGAATTTCATACGAGACAGTGTTTGTTACATTTGAGGATATCCCCAAGGAAATCCCAAAAATTACGTAAGTGAAGAGCTTTTTTGCTTTTTGCTAATGCCAAGTAATTCTTCTTTGGTTTTTCGCTAGGAAGAGCGATGCTTCGCCTACCGTTCCTGTCATTGTGGATCTTGCTCATAACAACAAGGCGCTTCAAGACTCGTGGGACATTGCGCTTTATCTGGAGAAAGCGTACCCTGAAACGCCCAGTTTATTTGATGGCCATGAGGGCGTTCATTTGTTCTTTCATAACTATTGCTCCAATCACCTTCTTCCCACCCTTTTTAAGCTGGCTATTTTACCTGTTCACCAACGGTGCGGGCCTGAGCACGTTCGGAACGAATTTCGAAGATATCGCGAACAGCTCTGGGGACAAACATTGGAGGAGTTCGCTGGCAATCCCGCTGATCATATCAAGGCACTACCTGACTTACTAAAACCCTTCACCAACGTGCTATCATCCTATCCATTTTTGACAGGTAACAAAGGTAAGACAAGTGAAGCCAATACAAACGTTAGGTGAGCTAACAGACAAGCCTTAGTGGGATGGGCAGATGTTCTCTTGGCTTCTTCGCTGACCATGACGGCTGTCATCACACCTGACGTCTTTGGGTCGCATGTTCTAAATGGTTATGAAGGCAGTGACGCTCTTCGGAACTGGTGGCAACGAATGGAAACTTACATGGGTGATAAACCATAGCACAGCTCTCATTAATAATGCTCTTATGAAAACGGGGCTGGCTCAACAACCGTGAAGAACATACAGCAAACCAAGAGAAATTGGGCGATTTTTGCGATACGTGCAACTACTGTAGGGTATAAAAGACAGAATATACTTTACTAAAACGTAAGAAATTCCTTGTCTGTTACACTTTGCTCTCTTGCGCTATGAGTACTGTTGCGAGCGCGTCTAATGGTCCAGACGCTACTGGATCCAATAGTTGATAAAATTTCAATCAGTAATTTGCAGTCTTTTAAATGATTGCTTCCGCCTATTTCATAATGGTTCGCGCTGATGCATAACAGAGATTTGCGCCAACTGGATATGTATTTCATGCCAATTTAGCAATGATGCTAGCGTTGGGTTTAAGATACAAAATGATTGGAAAGGGTGTTATATTCAGCTTTGATTTGAAAATGTTGTCTTCCTTTCATACATTATCCATTGACATAGAAGGTGATTGTGTCTTCTATCCCACCAGTATGACTGCATTAGAAATATTTGATCATGGGAACTTTATCATTTGTTTTATCTAGGGAATTGCCTCGGGCACTCCCCGCAGGCACTCCCTCTCCATATCTTAATAACTTCTTAAATGACTTTGTTAGCATAGCCTCTTTTTATTTTATATAACGTTGTTAGTGAGACTGTTATATAGATTAGTATGTAAATGTTTTATACTTTGTATAGCCTGTTAATATCTCGGGCACTTTATTTGTTGTTAGGATGCTTTCTGTTCTTTATTTCTCCGCTTCTCTCTTGATATTCTTACTGGCTTATATATCAAGCGGCGTCTACTTTATTATAATGGCGCTCAAATAATTTGGAGGAGGAGTGCCTGCGGGGAGTGCCCGAGGCAAATCCCCGCATGAATGGTCCATATATTGGTAGAAATCAGCGCTCTGTACAATATACAACCAGAAAGAAACAGATCCCTATGTTTTACATCATAATCTATTGACTTGATGCATGTTATCATTGTAAAAAGGTACAGATTACTGAGATTTTTCTTTTGTATGAGCCTGATGGGCTAAGAATCTATTGCCGTCACATGTTCAACGAAAGGATTTGCCGGATGTGGAAATACACGAAGAATAAGATATACATATATTGGAGAGAAAAACAAAAAAGAGCGTGAGAGAATAGAAACAGAAAATTAACGCAACAAACCGAGGAAAGAAGGAAAATAAAACGGCGTGTTTGACAATTGCCTACCTTGCATAGAGGTCAGTAGTTTGATAACATATGTAGGTCTGAAAAGAACCGAGTCAAACACAAAGTCCCAGTAGGCGGTGCGGATTACTGGTGCATGTTGCATCATGACTAACTCACCCGACATCAACAGCATCAACATCCGCTTCGGAATTCTTAAAAACCGCACAAGTTGAAGATTGACGTGACAGAGAAAAAAGCGGATTTGATAGAAATGACAGCAGATTTGCAAGAAATACTACAGCTGTTGGGTGCAGATAACAACAATGATGGAAGCGCGGCTCTACCAGTCTCGTCCGCAGAAACCATCAAGCCACCTTATGAACCAAATACGCCGGGAAAGAAGCACGTCTTGGATGTTCGATAGTAGGCTAGTTGATGCCGTCAATTCGCTAAGATAACATATAGCATTCAAAACGGATAGTAGAAGCTGGGAATAAGTAGCGCAATTGGAGTAACTGCGATTGCGGCAGCTTCGTTGCATTTGTCGTCAGCTGAAATACACCTTAGTAAGTTTCGTCGAGTCGAATTTCTGATGAACCAGACAAAAACTTTCACGCGATGAGAAGGTTCTTTATCTGCTTTCCAACAATGACATATATCAGCGGTATGTGATTGTTGATGCCAATGACTCGATGGCACTTGTTGTCCTCCCCCATTCCAAAGTCAGACCGGATACATCAATGAAGATTGCTGATGCATTTAGTTGGCTCGAAACTTCCCACCATGGCCTTTTGCGTTTTAGCCCCAAACAATATTCACTGTGAGTTTAGCTTTATATGCGTGAATATTATCATGTTAGAAAAACGCTAACATGTAGTTCCTGTATAAGAACTTTGCAATGTGGCATTGACAGATAACTTCGCATTGTTACTGCTTTTGCATATGCTGAATAATATTGAGGATGGCTTCTTTCACATCAACCAACTTTAAGCTTTTCTTACTTGTACCATCACACTTTCCATCAAAACTTTACTAGAACCGTGTGATTCCGCTCCTTCAATATTGTCAGTTGGTGTGAATACATTTTTAATTTATGAAACAAACTGTTTACCAGTCTCAGCGTTCTGTTTGTGATTCGGAAACTCCCGCTCCTTACACTGCCCGTTATCTTTTTTTATTGCGATCCGTACAATGGTCTTGTCCCTGTAAGGCACCCATCCGTTTCTCTATCTCTTCTCAGCACTTTCTTTTACGATGGATCTCGACACTCAAATTTTAGAAAATGTCTCAGAACCGGAATCTGGTGCCGAAGGTTTTACGGAGACAACCCGCCAAGAGCCTCCAACCAAAAGACAGTGAACTAAATATAGAACCTCCTATACTTCCGAGCAATGGAGACGAGAAATATTGGATTACGAGACAACTAAAGTTGTCAAAGTTTCTACAAAATGATTACCAGTACCTACAAGTATATGTACAGAGTGTAATAATATATACAAGCTAATTTACTTCAAATCGTAGGCCAAGCTTCGCTCGCTAGCGGAGGATTACACTTTGGTTCGTCAAGACGCGATGAATCTTGTAACTTGCACTTACGCCGCTGGTGTTGTATCCATAGCTACAATGGATACTCTCACTACTCCGACTATGTCTAAATAGGGATGATGGACTTCAAATATGGACTTACATAACACAGGATCAAGCAATCCCAACTCAGTTCCTTAATACAATGAACAATACCGAGCTTCTATGATCCGCCACGGAGAAGTCTCTCCATTATAGAAGGCAATTACAAATCACTCAGTATAAAGCACAGTCCATAATCACAGTCCTGTCCATCTAGATCCACAGACATTTTAGTATAAAAGAGTAATGTTTTTATTTGAATAAACATCATCCTATATTGAGTCTCGCGTATATTGCTTGTCTCTTTCTCTCATCAGATAAAACATTACAGCTGGGTGGAACACTGTGAGGATGATACGACCTTTTCTTTTCCACCCATTATGGACCGCATTTTTTGGACACGAGCATACAAGACAGTCGGCAGCTCTGTGTTTCAGCCAGGACACGTAAGCGTCCAGTGATAGACTCTTACATAAAGCTAATTGTTCCAACTTCACGACAGGAGATTTGGGAAGGCCATTTGCAGGAGACCTTCAATACATATTACGACTGGCTAAGGAAAGACAGCGCTGGTAATTGTGTGTATCGTTTTGCATATTACTTGATTGAGGTCACTAAATGCTAGCTCTTCTTGTCAAAGACTTTTACAACATTCCACGTACAGATGGTGCAATGGGCTGTGCTCTTTGCTACATGGCTCCTGCCATAATACAAAGTAATTGTAAAAAATATGTCCAGGCAATTAAACAAATGTTGAACAACTATCTTAGATATTAGATATCATCTAGTACCAAATGTTCCAGTGTATCTGACATACGTCTTCTACCCTTTTTTCGCCGAATTGAAGAAGAGATCCGGCCGAGCTCTTCTTGGGGGAGGACCAAAGGCGCACGGTATGTCTTCCATCTGTTCCAGAAAGCTTTGAATATCTCGAATCCTCACTGTCACTTTCTATTAGCAAAGCGGGCGACGCAGCTTGTTATACATCATCGGCCGCTCCCGGAGACACTGTGGCAGACAATGCCACTCAGGGAAGAGGTTGTCGACTTCTATCAGTACGTTGAGCATTTTAAGACGATGATGCACTTACATCAGCCATAGGGTCCAGTACGATCTATACCATGAGTTTCTTGCGGATGTTGAGATTGAAGAGGTCGATCGGGAAGAGAAAGCATCATGGGAACTATTCCCTAATATCATTGTGTACTTGTACCGGTTACACGCGTATGCAAAGGAGTTAAATGGAAAGCAAGAGGTCTTTACTGCCTTTAGTCGGTAACCGCGTAGCTCATGTCAGTATAGATGGTCTTTGTCTGTACAATATTTTTCGTGAAATGGTTGCCGAGGGCGGGCAATTGCCAGACTTTCTGGTGCTAAATCTTTTGGCAAGTTGGATATGCGATTTACTTACTGATAATCTCATGAAAGAACGAAACTGACCTGAGCACGCAAATTATATCAACAACCAGGTTCAACTTATTCATGCGCAATATGGGTATTCGGGAACGTTTCTGGGAGAGTTTATTCAACTTCGACCGTTGCCAAAAGAATCGACATCGCTGGAACTCGGACAGTAATAGTACCTTGTTAATATAGTCCCTCTTTGCTCAACATTTGTATCAGGTGCCTTCAATACCGGCAGATCTCCGTATGAAAATGCATACTTCTTCACTACGAACGATGTGGCCGCCAATGTCCAATTTAAAACTCGTCGCCCTTGAATGTAATAAGGATATTACTTGGAAGAATTAAATGCTGATACGCCTAATATATATCAGCTCCCTTCCTCACCCAGGGATATCCGTTTGCTTCCCCGGAATCGCGATTTATCCCGCTGGACACGAGGCATATATCATTTGAACAAAAATCCCGTCGGCCTGAGCAGGGAAAGACATTTAGGATCGAGGATTATGGGCCTTGATCCTGGTATGAGAGCAAGGACATGATAATGCGGTGTATATCTGCGATCTTTATTGACATTGGCTTAGGGATTCGATCCATGCTTACTTGTGTGGATACGAACGAATCCATGCGAGAACGCGCCTTTCGGGAATCACATACTGCCTCTGTAAGCAATGGCCAATATCAGTGAGTCTACAATTTGTTTTGGCTGAAAAGCTTAACCCATAAACCATAGGAAGCAGTCAATGTTCTCTTGGGTGAAGCACAAAGAACTCCAATGTCGCGAAACGGCCGATGTGGAGCCGTATTACGATTTGCTGTCTGAAACCCCCGCAATAGTGGCTAGTTTTGCAGAATTTCAACGATACATTGGGGTCTATAGCATAATTCGGAACCGTAACCCAATAACGGAAGGCTTTAGCTTATGAATGTCATTAGGCTTCATAATTATACAAAATCATACTGTCATCGTGAAAGGTTGATGGCACTGTCAAGGGCTCGGAAGGTAGCATTGTCAGGTTTGGAGAACAAGATTGTCCACAAGATAAAACCATGCGTAAGTGTGTCCGATCGGTAACTTTCTTTCACTTCCCTCTAGGATGATCTTCCAATCAAAACGTCAAAATCCAACGGGAAAAGAAACCCTGATACCACGGAAAGGGATGGTCGTCCTG
The DNA here is from genome assembly GCA_000696975.1 of Apophysomyces trapeziformis B9324. Classification (NCBI taxonomy): domain Eukaryota; kingdom Fungi; phylum Mucoromycota; class Mucoromycetes; order Mucorales; family Mucoraceae; genus Apophysomyces; species Apophysomyces trapeziformis. The sequence goes on from JNDP01000880.1 coordinate 39,986, forward strand.
TAATCATTGCGCACGGAGACGCTGATATTCGTGCGGGTAGGAAAGGTCATGCTCCTGTACCTTTGAAGGTTGTATTTTTTTTTGTTTCATTGAAAAGACTCTTACAGAGAGATCATCCGCAGAAATTTCGTGGCGTTTTAGGTTCCAAGGCACCCGTTTTGCTAGTCGATGAATATAATACGAGCAAAGTCTGCTCCAGCTGTGATGAGACAACCGAAGAATATCGCGCTGCTACTTTGCGGTGCCATCACAAGTATGATAACCAATGCAAATGTACAGCCTTTCTTAACAGCAGAGTCTACTAGAACAAAGGTGCTTCGCCTTTACGGTGATAAAAGAAACAACGATACTGTCTCGACGCGGATGATGTGGTAATGCATCACTCCTCTGTATGCGAGGAAAGAGTTCCTGTTGGTAAGTATCGTCTTACTGTAATAGACGAAGAAGTACCAACGTTCTTTATTTTAGCACTTAATGATCCCAGAAGCGTGGTGTATCCGATAAGGGTGCGCCAGACCGCACATGTAGAGGATGGTCCGACTGTTGGCACCGTGGTATGGCTTTTATTTATGGTATGATATACATAACTAATGAATATTTGCGTGGCAGTTCTGGAATCGCGATGTTAACGCAGGAAAGAATATTAGATGCACCCTCGTGCGCTATATGGAAAGTGACCACGATCTCGGTTCGCGTCCGGAATCACTTCAACGGGGAACGCGTAGCGAGCAAGAGCCCACATATCTCGAGAATTAAAACGCGCCATGAATCATTTGAAATACACTGAGATTGTATGAGCGATAACAGGTATCTTGCACGTATCACTTGTCTTTGTTTCATATAGCATGCAGAAAGAAAGTTAGCGAGTTGTATATTTGCGTTTTGTCCTCCGGATTTTAATTAGCATTTGCACCATTAGCATCTAAGTTCTACAGAGTCTCTCCGTTGGCTCGGTTGATACAGTTCCTTAGTAAAGCATTGCTGACATGTATAAACGCGTATGGTTTTCCATATGAGGAACATGGTTTTCTCAAGTCTTCGTTACATGACCTTCTCTTTCATCTTTTCTGCATCTCCGAAACTAACTGTCTGTTTAAGTAAAACCTAGACAGAAGAATTTTCGCTATATTACTTTCCTGTAGTAGAGAGAGAGAGGCGGACTACAGGCTGAAATGAAGGATGATTTACTGATACGTTCTCAAAGGACCAAGTTTGATAAACCATTTAAACACTTCAAAAAGTAATGTCGTTGTGCTCATTTTCCTGGATTTCGTATAAAGTACTTGTTTCACAAAAGTTGTCTATTATGCAGTTTGAGAACTGATCATTGTTTCTCACGCGTTCCTTTCTGTTACTTTACCTAAGGTCCCTTATTGCATTTATCTATAAACCCACTTGTACTTTAAGCAAACGGGTTTGTGCATTAATACAAGTTTGCATGCGTGTAGCTGCTCTTCCTGTCTATTTTATAGAAGACAACGTGTAAAAGCGATAACTAGGTGAGATTGATGAATGACCTGATGCCAGAAATGTCTCAGGTCACATCAGTAACTTTTTATGATTGGTCAAAAATTCCTTCTCTTCTTTTTTTTTTCCTTTTTTTGCTATCATTTTCGTTTCTTCGCTTTGCTTCTCTCACAGAGGATTTGATCATGCAGCATGTCGTAGTCGATTTTCCGGCATTAAAAGCTTTTCAGTATGTGATATGTCTAATGCGGGACAATTTTCTTACAGTTAACTATTAAGGTCTGCAAGCGATACCTTTCTGAGGGATCTGTGGAAAATGCAAGTCTTATACTAAATGATGTGAGTTAATTGATATTTGCAAATATGTAAGATTTCAATAATTGGTTACTTTACAGAACAATCGCCCGTGTTTTCTAGTCCATTGACTGACATTGATATATCAAGTCGATTTTGCCGCTTTTCAAGTAAGCATTTGCACATAGATGAACTGCAGCTTATGCCAGGCGTGTCAAGCGGTTGATGGATTATATCGCATTTAGGGGTTCAACGTATTGATTATATTACTTCCATATGTATTTCCCTGCAAGGTAAGGCACAAGTTTTCAAGGAAAATCTGATAAACCTCATTACCGGTAGCTTAAAGTTAGTTGTCAATTGGCATTTCCCACTGGCTATTTCCTGCCTTTTCTCGAAATGTACAATTTAACCGTAAGAGGATGGATCATATTTTCAAAAGGAACAACTAACTACAGCCGTTTCTTTATTTTGTGTTTCTGCAAACCGCTGTGAAGGTTAAGCTGATTAAGATGCACAAACATAGTTAGTTGGCGCCTTCACAGCGGTTGGACTTAACCGGCGCTGTATTTTGGTAAGCATTCCTTTGCTTTCATCTATCATTTTTTAATATTTTTTCCGTTTTTTAGCCTAGGATGATTAAATTACAGGAGTCCTTCGTGTCTCGCAGCGATGGTCATACAATATCTGGGCGATACAGTGCAAGAGCCGATAAGGACCGTTCAGTATTCCACTTATTCAAGTGGCAAGGCAGTAGAAACCTCCCATCCAGCCCAACTGTTCAACACAGATTCGGGCCCGGGACCTTCTTTTTCTTCAACTGTTCAACACAGGAAGGCGTGGAACCTCTGGAAGTTCTAGGTAAGAAATTGATGCAGTTGATGTGATTGGCTGAAGTTCTTTGTCAAAATAATTGGTGATGTCTCTGGTGCTATTACGCTGGTGCGGGATTACTGGGCGAATAGACAGTCCCGCCAAGCCCTAGGACCTTTGGAAATCAGACATTTGTTAAAAGGACTGTCCCAGGCAACTCTTAAATATTCATAGCATCGCTCAAAAGGACTTGACGGCGTGGCCATTGGCTGCAACGAGACACCACAGTTGGTCCCATATCGAGGGACTTTGGAAGATATGGGACTGGCTGGTCCTTAGCAATCCCGTGAGCTTGACAGCTTCCCTGCTGAGACACCTCCGCCTCGATTGTATGGTGACCCATTGTGTGTTGCTGTCCTTCGACCGCGGGCGATCGGATTGCTTTTGCTTCATCCTGGATTGTTTGCCGCCAATCATTTTGTGGACAGGTTAAGTGTTTCTAACTGATTATTTTCTATCACGATTAAAGTGACTCATAACAGCGTGTGTTTATTACTAAAGCTGCTATACTCAGACTGGCGAAATATACTCTGTAAGTCAAGTGTGTTCCAACGGTATTTACCAGCTGATGCAATATTAGACTTATGCTCTGTACCCGAAACTACTAGCTTGAACGATGATCGCTTCTTATGTGGAAGACATTGTCTACAAAATACATCATTGAAGTTACTTGACTATCATAGAACCAAAGATTTAGGATGTTTTGTTTGACGCCACGGTACGTTTTCAGTGTCTAGGGAACCCAAGATCTACTAAACACCGCAGAGGTAGCTTCCACGTCAAGATTGATAATATGCAATACTCTATATGCTGAATCTTTGTTGCTTTAATACCAACTATATACCAATTATCAATATCATTTAAAGCTGGCATAATAAAGTGGCTATGGACGCACCTATTTCATAGATGGTCGTTTAAACGAGTGGAGTGATAAATTAAACCTGCCAAGCCAAGGTTCTTATGACATTTATTTAGCTCATACGGGATGGTGTATTATACGATGCTACAACGTAATCGCCTCGAACGACTTGACGCACTCGTTTTCTGTTGAAAGCGAAGCACTTGCGTGCATTTGACGAGGTCATCTTCTATTAAAACAGTTACCATATCCTGGAGAGGCTCTGCGGTAGCGTTTCTTACCCGCATTGTTGCCATGGCTTCAAAGGTATCAGTGAGCACCGCGAAGTCATACCGATCACGGGGAAGATAGAACAGTGTTAAGGGTACCAAGCGATATATAGCATGGTACAACAAATCCATCACAAATAATGTACAACGATGCCCTGAAGTATTTATTTATCGGGAAATTGGGTTTCAAAAATGGCTTCAAGATTACCTTCAACAAGCACGCCAATGACAGTGATGTCAAAATCATCCACTCCGTCTTGAATCAGCTTGTCTGTTGCATATTTCATTTCGTTTGCAAGCTTAACAAAATCGGGTCGCTGGCCGTTGCGGGTCTTTTTTGGAGGCTTGATCTCCACTATTAGCAGCCCTTCTTCTGGCATATTTCCGTAACTAAACTTCATTGACAGATCAGAAAAATGGCCCGCTTTTTGGGACTTCCCGTTAGCTTCACGACGTTCTTTGGATCCGTAGGCACTGCAATCAGTCCTACTCAACGGTCAACTTCCATACACTATAAATTTCATAACTGTATCCTACCCCATCCTTATCTGAAACGAGTTCTCTTCAAGAAAAGGTAGGAAAAGAGGGTGTACAGCTGCAATGGAAAAACTGTCTTCATTCATATCTACCGTCATACTCATCAAAAGTCCAGTAAACGTCCCGGTATATATCCCAATAAATAACTGCATTTGCTCTCAGTATATGTATAAGTAGTTTCCTGTCATTCACACCGATAATGCGCTCGCTAACTACCCAAGCCCTTTCTGCCCATTCAGTGATAATCCGCGAAATAAATTCATGACCTTCCTCTTCGTCTCCTTCTTCTTGTTTTCGCTCAGTGTAACCATCATTAGGACGAAAGAAATGCTTATCCTCGTCCCACGGCTCCATTTCCCTGCCCATCTCGCTAACGTCTAATCGATAGCCAAAGTACGTTCCCGGCTCATTTTTGTCGAATAGCGGACAGACATCACGCGTAAAATACGGAATTAGGTCAGGTTTCAATCCCTTAACGAAGTCTCTTCCCAACGAAATAACTGCTGCTTCGATGTCTTCTTTGGTAACATCCTCCATTAGAGGGTATTCATCGCAGTAACAGAGATCAGGTACTGCAATAATTCTTTTTGCTCTTCGATATATGTTGTCCATGTTTTTGATGGCCATTTTTCTATGGTACTTGTCTGCTTGGTTGATACATATAACATCGATCCAAATGTAACGTATTCTCTGACAATATAGCTTGCATAGTTTAATCAAGTTGCCTTGGGAAATCGAAGTGATGCATGCAACGTAATTTGGGGTTTGTGCTTCCCATTTGGATGATCTCCCCAGCGATAGGAAATTGCATAGTATGCCGGAGTGTTTTCATTGAATGGTATTGATATACATTGGATGGCGTTTATTTCCGATCTGGTGTCCAAAAGTACAATCTCGCTCTTAGTCCGATCTCTCCGCAACTTCGGAGTGTCAGCCGCCGAAAAGGAAATTGCATGTATTTGACGGAATATTTCACGCGCATTTTCACGTAGCTTTTCTCGAAACCTTTCAGAAGTCTCCTGCAAAGCCTCTTCATGTTCACATTTTTTCACCAGGGAACAATAACTTCGACATTTATCTGCGTCAAACGGTGAAAGTTTCTTTGGTAAGATGAAGAAATCATAGTCTTTGTGTACAAGATCAATATCGCTCTTGATTCGACTCAACTCCAATGCTATATTTCGAACTCTGTCATAAGCTTGCTTGCGTACTTTATGTTTAGTGTATGCAAGCAATGGGTAAGAAGCCGCATTGTCTCTAGGAATATCTTCCTCGCATTGTCCGTAGATGTCATACTTTCGTTTAAGATACGGAAGCTCCACAGGGAATGAGCACGAAAGTAAAGTTGGCAAAAGGAAATAGGATCCATTGATTAGATACGGAAGTTTTAGTCGGCGGTACCAATTGCCTTGGCATCATGTTGTTGAAAGCAAACAAATATGCATCAATGAATAGCCGTTGAAGTCCCTCTCGGACTACATCACACACGGTACAGACGGACAAACACAGACATGGATTACTAGAGATTATTTGATGGTTGCATTTGATCGGAATGGGAATTGCTGTTACATATTGCTGAACAACTTATTTGATAAAGCCAATATACAGGCACATTGTATTTCCACAAGAACTCGTTACCGTGATTCATTGATTGTATGTTTCCTTGATATCAGCTTGCGCTCTTTGTAGACCAGATTTCACTTGCTCTTGATGTCAATATAACGCACAGCAAAGAAGCCTTGTCTTTCGCTAGTAGGACTCAGTCAAGGCTTAGTAATTTGTGCATCCGATAGGCTTGGATGGTTTCACAGAGAACTAAATCAGATTTATCGATTTTATGCTTTTAATGTTTCTACAATTTCCAATGTAAAGAATAACTTCAGGAAGAGAGATTAGATAATGATATGGCTTTTTGAAAGCGTTTAAGGAATGGCAATTGTGTCTACAACAGCAGATGGACCTTGTTTTCTTTTTAGTTGCTAACGTTTTTCTGCAATGCGCGTCTCTGTTTACGTCGGTCACGGAACAGATTCCGTTTTTCTTCAATTTCTTCTTGACACGGACCGGTCAGCCCTTCTTTCCATGAGAAGACATACTAGACGCTTTTGTGTTAATAGTGTTCAAATAATATATATATTACAAATTGCTTACTTTCATGAATCCATCGCAATCGATCAGACGCCGTGGCATGTTTTGTAGTATGTGAAATATATCGATAGGATCTTCCAATGCCCATATTTTATGCTCATTCATCTGTATGATGGTCAAAGCAACGCGAAACATCACTTCATATCCCTCACTAAAATTAGATAAGACCCGTGTCAGTCACCATTGCTTGAAATAAGCAGGAAGCTTTCTCACTTACACGTAAAAAGAGTCCCAAATTCTAAGTACAGTCTTCAAAAAACAACCACAAAGCCGTCAAATTATTTCTCCTCACTTAAAGGCAGCTTTCTCTTGTGATACTCACCTCCACAGGTAATATGTTGATAAACAACGTGAGAAACCAATGACTGGTGACCAGAGTAATGGGTGGCAGTCCATCCGTTTGTTCGCACTCCCAAAAATCTTTTCCACTGGATATTTTGTTCCATATGCTTGGCATGCGCTCATAGATACTCAGCATCAATACGGTCTGGTCAATATTGGTTCCTTCCATGGTGACATCGTACATATTGTTTGGGAAATAGTCCATGACAGTTGTTACGAGCAACCAGAATGCTTCTTCTTCATTATCCACAAACAAGAGAAAAAATCCAGCTAAATAATTCAATGATTGACAATAACCAATTTGAGGCGAGTGCACACTGAAGGCAAGTAGAATTCGTTGGAGAGCCTGGAGTTTGGGATTGCTTTCTGGCATCATGACAAGAGATCCTTCCGAATCTTTGACGGAACAAGCAAACTGTGTGTTGTCCGGAAATGTACGATGTAGATCTTTGGATAGATGGAATAAAAGTGAATACATGCGACTTCAAAAACCAATCGTTGTAAGATACTAATTTTGTTTTTCTTTTTTACCTCTATGGATAATATCTGCATGCTCATTATGTTCACCCATAGAAATAGCCGTTTTCACCAACGATTCGTATAAGCCAGCATTAGCGTCCAGTTTTGCCTTGGCGCCACTGTAATGCATCCATGCCTGAACCAATCCGCATTAGATTTCTCTTTTTAATTCTACTTGAATTTGAACGTTATATTTGCTTTACCTTGCCTCTCAGAGTATTAGGAATGCCTTTTCGTGCACTTTGCTTCACTAGATCCAACCATGAGCTTTTTTACGTTCTTTTTTGCTAGCTTCTCAAGCTTTGCATGTAGCTCTGTACTATGACTTACGGTTCTCGTTCACAGGGGGGAATTGACCATTATTTTCTGTCAATAGTGCGTCCCATGTTTGTTCCTGAAGCTGGCGAATGGGGCTATAGTGCTCCTCAAATTGGCGTAAATGTTTAATTTTGACCCACTGGACTGGGAGCTTAAATCCGTACATATCTCTATGAATATGGCAAATCCATTGTGCATTAGTAAACTTTTTTAGGAATAGTCCGAAAACGAAGGTGAGGGTCCTACCGTTCGGTTATATCTGATGCCGGTGCGGAATTATTCTCCTCGTTCTCGCCGTCGGTATCTTCGCCTTCGTCACTCATTGCGTCATTACTCCAGTACGATTGGATGCCATCGCCTTTACAACTTATTTGCCAGGAATATTTACATTGATGTTGTGATTTTGTACTATTTACAGAAGTAGTGGAAGAGGAAGAAAAAGATCTGTGAAGCGGATAGGTGGTTGTTGGTGGTGATGGATGGGATGGTGATAACATCGGGGAGGAAATATTGCTTCCGGATGCCTTTCCTGTGCTAAGACTACATACAGATGAGGCAGAGGAAGGAAGATTAAATTCAGAATCATAAGGTGAGAGTGGAGGACACGTTGAGTGGTTTGTCAGTGATGGTGCCATTGGGGAAGGTTTGGGGGTAGGTGAAGATACGGGTGAGCTTTGGGACGGCGATAAGTGCAATGGTACCGTGACGGAAAGGTATTGTTCTGGTGTCCTGCGTCTGCTAGAGAAGCTTAGGTTTTGGAAGGCGCGCTTCAATATATGATCTTGAGCGTGTTTGCGATGGTCTTCCATTGTCATCAAGGTAAGTCAAGAAACGAAGGGAAGGGAAAAAGGGAAGAAAAGAAAAGGAAAAAAGGGACTATGTTGGTATATGAACGATAATCATTTATATCTCTCTTTTTCCCATTTTCAGGGGAAGACGCAACCTCCATTCTGTTAGAAACAGTTTCAGAAAAAAGAGTGTGAAGTACATGTGCACCTATACACATCTCCAATGCTTTTCTCTCCCTACTCTATGATTTCTTTTTTGGGTTCTTTGTCCCTTGAACAGCAACCCTTGTTTATGTCCATGCAAACACTCTGGCCATCTGTCTAACTGCAGAAGGGAAAACTTATTATTGTTATTATGTTAATGATACGTCTCGCACAAACTTCTGCAACTGTGATCGCAATATATACATAATTAAATACTTATTTTAGATCATTTGTGATACACCAAAAAAAAATTTGCAACTTTAGATGCTCGCTTCATCGGTTTTGGGAAACTCCATCCTCATAACTAGATCGTTCATAATTGCATTGAAGACCAACCTCGGCAATTAACACAAGTGTTGAGAAAAAAGAAAATAAACGGCCAGATTACACTAAACTTACTGGACTTGTTAATCCGGCAGACATTCCTAGTTCCAAGAGAAAGATAATCTCATCCTGAGTTTTATCGTTTTCTTACTGTACATATCATGCTTCCGTGCGCTATTGATCGATCGCTTGAACACTTGCCATGGCGGAGGAAAAACCGGCCCTTACCCCGAGTCTATCAGCACAAGAGAAAAGCAGCTACTGAAAATGTTCCACTCTGTGCTGCAAGTTTCGCCGACAAGTTAACAAGTCCATATCAACGTCTGAGCCGACACGAACGCATATATTTTGCAAAGATATGCAATGTAGATTCTGCAATTGCAAGAGCGGGTATGGACGTGAACCTATAGATATCACCAGCTCTCAGATACAACGACGGTCTGGTTATGATGTATATGTGAAGAACAACGTGATGTTATAGAAGTATCGAGTAAACAGTGGACGGAAAACTTGCAACATGCATTTGGCGTTATGGAGAAGCGCATCCACAGCTATATATGTATCCTGCAAAGAATTGCAAATACATACCCAAAAATACCAGCCATGCTACAACGAGAAATATGAGAGGTTTCGGCATACAGTGTGTGAGCAATGAGTGTGACGATGTCATAGAGATTGTTTGATGAAGACAGGCAAGTAAGTATACGAAGAAATTTGATCAGTGAGAATACCCACCTGATAGGAAGAAGGGAACAAGATTAATCCTTGTTATGGACCTTCTGTTGTATCTTTTAGTCGGATTTATTGAGCAAAGATCGGAGTGTTGATGCTCTTAAGAGGGGAAAATGATGGAAAGGTTGAAATGGATAAAAAACCATCGAATGAAATCAGTTGTTTGTGATGGATAACTACAGCATGTTTCTCCCTCTGTTCGTTTGGTTCATTCTATCTAGACACAAGAATACTTCCCCGATCTCCGTCATTTTATGGATCAACTTTATTTTTAATTGTCTATATTCGCAAGTTCCTTTCTCCAACGCCGTTTTCAGGAGTGTTTACGAATTCTTTTTCGGTCTATGAACCAAAAATAGGAAAAAAAAGGGTATTGCTTTGGCACTTTACCAAATATGGATTTCATGTTAATGTTCATTTACGCACGTTGCCCATCAATAAGTAAAATTAGTGGCTCGCTCGTGCGCATTTTGTTTTGCAAGCACATACCACTTACTACACGTTTGTATGGAAGCTGTCGTTAAGTTTAATTAACCACATCATCATCATCATGAAAGAGGAAAATCTAATTTTTTTTTGCTTCAGCCACCCAGGAGAATAAATCCTCTGCTTTCAAACACTGAAACGACTTAATGCAACCAATCAACCCTGTGTTAATACGTTTGTTGTTATCATTCAAATCTCCGCGTGTAAGAAGAACCCAATTAGCCTGTCAAGAAGAAACTGCTGACAACTTATTAACCAAACCTGCCTGTTTCTTGGTTTTCAAATTATCTGTACGACAATAAACCAGGGTATATTGCTGGTTGATTTAAAATACGTTTGCTGTAACAGAAGTACTTCTATCTTGGAGAGAAAACGATATGAAAGAAAAGAAAAAAAAGAACGTTTGTACTCATCCCTTCAGCATTAGCTAATGCTATCCCCCCGGTTTCCCAATGCCTACCATAAACTTTTTGCTTTCTTCGTCGCTCTTGTAGGAAAGTAATGTATTAAGGTATGAACCACGGCAGCCAGAGCGGGAACGCGAGCTTATATGAACTTTGTACAACTCTCTTTTTCTTTGTGTCCTTGCATCTTGTAGTGCCTTATGGAATCGAGTTGATATACCTATCCTTACGTTCTGACCAACATTCAGGGGAGCAATCCCTTACGTCTACCAAATTTGTCAACTCTTTTCATTCGTATTTGTCATTTGACTGCCTTTACAGAGATTTTCGGCTTCAAAGCGTAATGCTTTATTTGATTTTTTGCACCTTGACAGCATTTGTCTTAAACCTATAATAGATCTCGATCCCGTCACGAAACAACACTTGAGCATTGGCTTCGTTTTGCATGCAACGTCTTTTACAAGACTACATCCTTACTTTTACCAAAACACAGCCGTGAGTGGAATAACAATATCTTTACTATTTATGCCGTCAAAAATGCAGTTACCGCAAAATTGAAGCTTATGTGTATTTATTTGGTGATTCATCTCCATCCAGTCAGAAAATCACAAGTTCTCCATATCTATAGCATCCATTTCTTGAAAGGTATTTGTAATCCGAACATTCCGCAATCCAAATGCCATTTGAGCCATTACATCGGAGACATAAGTACAAGCTGGATTCAGTGTCGGTGCGCTCGCGTACAAGAAGGGTGTTTAGTACTAATGCAACTGGGACACCGAGTTCCGGGGGGAGGCTTTTTGCAATTGTACTGATTGTATAGGCACCAGAAATTCTAACTGCACGTTTTCCATGATATGCCGTCGTATCGATTTTGAAATAGGAGGTTTGCGAAGCTGATTCCATTGGAGCTTTTCATCCTTCAGAAGAGATGGCAATAGATATCGAAAGTCACTGTACTTAAAAAGTATGTCCCTGAACAGTGACATTCTACCTTCGGAATCTAGTACGACAATACAGCCATCTTCGAGTTAATCGTATTATGGATAGCTATGTCCTCATCTACCAGCTTTTGCACGGTATTTTTGCATTCTGTGTGAAGAAGTATGCCGAGCAGGCGGTCAATGCATTTGTTCACTCGAAATGAAGAACTCTGTGGATAATGGTTCGTTGATTGAAATCGATATGCCACCGAACGCCAATAGAATACTCACACCACCAATAAAGGATACTTATCCCATTTGCTCTTAGAACACCCGGATTTATCTATAGTTATATCTAATTTACACTGCTTAAATCCAATAGAACGTTCACTTGTTACCCAGCATCGGTATGTACATTCGCGAATGACTTTGCAGATAAACATTGTGCCTTTCAATGACCACAAATGCTGAACCGGGGAGTTAGACTGCTTCTCGCGCTAATGACGGGTTTCTTGGCTTCCTAAACACAATTCCTTTTTGACAGCCAATCGGATGTCCCCTGCTGCAACATCTTTCATTAAAGGGTTCTGGGTGCAATAACTGAGGTCAGGTACTGCAATAATGTTTTTTGCTTTTCGATATATGTCGTCCATGCGTTTGATTGCCATTTTTCCGCGCTGCTTATATGCTTAGTTGATACATACGATACTGATCCAAAGATAATGTATCCTACCGCGATAGTATTTGCACAGCTTGATCAAATTGCATTGTAAAATCGAAGTTATGGATGCCATCTAATTAGATGTTTCTGCTTTCCATTTTCTACGTG
>JNDP01000885.1:0-18840 GCA_000696975.1 Apophysomyces trapeziformis B9324
GGTACCTCTAAAATACAGCCACCCATATGCGGTAACAAAAGGCAACAAAATGTAACAAAAGACTGAGACCAGGTAACAAAATTTGTTACCTTGTTTTTGTTATCGCTGTGGCTTCAAGGTAACAGATTTTGTTGCCTCTTTTTCTTTGTCATCTTTTACAGTTTCTCTTTGTTGACACACTTACCAAAAGATTTGGCGGAATGAGAACAAAAACTTGGAAATCACTTACATATAAGCTATCACATACCTCACTAATTCTAGCCATCAATGTTTCTTTTTCTAGAACCTTATTTCGCTTCACTTTACTTTCGACAACTGACCGGAACTGTTCAATTGGATTTAGTTCAGGTGAATATGGAAAAAGATATACATATCAGTATCATCGAGAGTGAATATACTTTTTTATATCAGCTGAGTTATGGATAGGAGCATTATCCATAACGAGATAATGTCCCTTCATTTTTGGATACCTATCCATCTCGTCAAGGGTAGCCTTAAAAAGCTCAGATGATGTCCTGTCACTGTTCCCTTGCTATAAGCATCAGCCTCATATCCAAGCTTTCTTTTTTTGATACGCTTTGGGACCCTCAAACTGACATTAATTAAGTCAGTGGCGGATATAGCACCTAGAATCGATGTTGCATTTGCCTTACTTGTAGGCACTGTAACTAGTGCAGGAGCTCCCTACTTTGACCAAGCCATACCTCGCTTTTAAATTAATGTGAAAGGCAGACTCGTCAAGAAAGACGCAATTTGTAGTAAAGTCCAAGTCAGTTTGTCGCCAGTTTTGGACCCAGTTGTACCTTTGTTGAATCTTTTCTTTGCTATTTCTTTCTACAGGTTGAAACTATGCCTGTTTAATGGATAAATTACGTTGAGTTGTCATGAAGTTGTAAACAGTACTACGAGAAATATCAAGGTCTACAAAATTTTGCTTCAAACTTTCTGCCACTTCAGTTACAATAGCTGAAGGATTCTCATCAATGCAATTTAAAAGAAAGTCCTTATGCTTCTTTCTAAAAATGCGATGTCGACCTGTTTTTTCTTCTTTCGAAAATGCTTTCAGAATCTTTCGTAGTAACGTTTGACTCACCTTTGGGGCGCGAACATGAATACCCAGTTGTCTCACCGCAGCAGAAGCATTCAAGCATTTACTAAACAATATATGAAAAATCTAGTCTTCTCTTTATCAGAGTGAACTATATATCATCGCTTTTTGCAAAACTCCATACCAACATATTCACTTCTCCTTTCATCAGAATTTGGATGCATTACAGGAATTGAGTGCGAGAGCTTATTGTTTTGTCGTAGTACAAACTATCGGCCAATCACGCTTAAGCACCGAAGAAGGCAAGTCTTTGCTGCTCTCGATGTTTATTCAAAAAAAAAAAAAAAATTCGAATCTCCAAGAGTCCTCATCTACCACACCTTACCTTCTGTCCTTTCTAACCAAGTTCCATTTTATGTGATAATACCGAGAATATTACATAATTTAGAAGTAAAAGAAAAGATACCAATATCCATGAGATCAACGAAGAATAAAGCATCATCTTATCCATTTATTTCTATTGCGATTCTATTATTCACTATCTCTGTCTGGTTATTGGATTACCAGCTCAAGAATACGGCGAGGACAGTTTCGATAGCAAACAACTCCTCGTCAATAACAATATTCATTGGCTCAGTTACATTTTCATCAACAACGCGTCTTTGTCCATCTTAGGAAAAAAAATTGCATATCCATATTGAATCGCTGTACGTAAAATAAATGTGAGCGAGAAAAAGAAAGCAATGAAGATAATCGCTTCCTTTTCATAAAGTCGATGCCAACAATTTTATTTGGCGATTTCTAGGCTCCAGTAAGATAAACCAAGTTCATGACAGGTGACACGACCTCGCTGTTGGATCAATTGACATCATTGTTGAACACACAAATTTTCGACACGACGTGAAATCCAAAGAAAAAAGCGACTTTCACTTTTTGAAATCACTGTGTACAAAAAGGCGCTTCGCGCCTTTGAATAAAACTTTGTCTTTTGACTTGGTGAATCATTGGCTCCGTTAGTTTAAAAAGTATCGTTAGTTGTGCAGAACAGTAAGACCAGGTTTGGCCGTGCAAGGAGCAAGAGTAAGCCCAGTTCCTGGCAGTCTGCCGACTGCGACACCGTCCCTGAAGGAAACCGGCAAATATGACAAATTATGGAACTCCTAAATGATTGGAGCAATTTTGCATAAACAAATTCTGATTGGTTAAAATTAAACACCGCTGGATGTTAAAAATGCCTACTGTGTGAATCGAACACACTACCTTTGCTTTACGAGAGCAACGCTCTGCCAATTGAGCTAAGCAGGCTTTCCTTTTTTGGAAAGCGGTAAAAATTTTACATATGGAATTTCTTATGGAGATTTATCTCATACTATAGTATAAGTATATAGATATATAGTCTAACCTCTACTGTAAGAATTCAGTAGTTATACATAACTTGAAAATATTTTTTTTTAACTCGTAATATAAGTAACTTTATATAATTCATTTCAAGCTAAATTTTTATTCTAACAAGTTGATACTAGGGAGCAGTGCGAACGAATATGAACAAATAAGTGAATATTCGTTTTATTCGAATAAGTTTTTAGATATTGTTACTCGTTTGCTAAGCAAATAAGAATATTCGCATTCGTTCAAATAAGCAGACAAATATTATTAGCTTATTCGAATAACAGTGACAATATTCATATTCGTTCGATTATCCTTATTGTGCGTAGGAATTACAAATGAGTAATGCTCCGATCTTTATAACTTAAGAGAGTGCCATTGTTGTTTTGTCGTCGAATTCAAACAAAGCTAATCGGTAACAAGAAGGTGGGAAAAGCTTCTGATAGCAAGGTAAATCAAGTCTAAATGAGCTCTATAAAGCTATAAGATAGCAATAACGGCAAATTTAAGTTGGAAAAGGCGTTTCGGGAAAAAGAACAGAAAAGTAATGCGTTGCGGTCTAAAAAGAGTTTTATTCAGAAGAGAGTAAAGTTTTACTCCAGGAATCTACTAAGACACTTTTCCGAATTGTTTCCGGCAATAAACGATTACACTGGGAACGGAGCGAAAAACATGGCATGCGAAAAGCACCGTTCAGAGGGAGCATAAGATGTTGGAATGAACAAATACTTAAGGGCCATTCCAGCCATCTGCGGCCACTGAAGACTGCGACTTCGCCAGTACTCAAGTACGTTGGTCTCCTCAACTGCTCTTGGCTTCGCTATATACCCGACCAACTGATCCTGGCGTGGTCTATTCTGAAAAAGGCGAAAACCAGATGTTTGTGTGGTGGGTTGGTGACTTGTAAGACGGAATTCTTTTTCCCAAGCTCTGGTCACATCGCGTGTTGCTTGCTCAATGTATTCGGACTCCCACTCTTGATCGCTCCACCATTGGAACTTAGTGCGAGGATTCAGTGACGTGCTAATTGAATACACTGGTATTCCTGTACGCGCATAGTACTTTTGTAATTTGTTTTGTGCTACTTCTGTTCCATATCGCAGCATCAGACAATCCTAAAAACGTCAGCAACTGTCAGCGTCATTCCCTACAGTAACAGTTCAATTATACCTTTCCTCCATTATGACGGCAGTTCTCAAGATGATCCATCAACACGTTGTATCTAATGACTGTACTTGATAGAGAAGGATACTGTTCACTACCAAGTATTCTTGTCAATTCAGAAAACGGTTTCAGCAACGAGTGGAGCTCTTGTAGAACTTGCTATTCCCGTTCGCTTAGATGGTATGATTCCAGCTCCGGAATGCTACTGCAGGTCATGTTGTAAGCGCGGCGCATTTCCATTGCCCGTTCAATCATAGCATAGGTGGAATTCCAGCGGGTTTTAACGTCAAGAATGAGATTCTTCACCACCGTTTGGTTTTCATTCGTTTCGTCTGCATTTTCCATTTCTAGAGTTGAGCTTGCTTTTTGCATGGCTTTGCCACAGTCGCGATAGTGTCTAAGTCATTGCAGGGAGAAGCGAATCTTATTAACACCATTTCGCAAGCGATGCAATATGGCACCTTTAAACAGAGATTTTGAGAAATTTTGTAAGATACATGAGGCATAAGCGAGACTTACCAGAATGGTCCCGTTCGGGATGATCAATTATAGCATTGCTATTGTTGATCTTTTGGTTGTCGTCTTCAGGGGCACCAACACCAAGAGCATCTGCAATGATTGCTTGCACAGATAAGTTCATGGCGTGGGAAATACAGGGAATACGGTTCTGATCTGCTGGAAAACTATTGGAAGATACTTCTTCAATTTTCTTAGCCATCGCGATCATGTTGTTAGCATTTTTCGGTGGTAATAAAAAAGGGGTTTTTGTCAAGATCCAAACTCTTCAAAAGATTGACGAAAACTGTTGCCATGTCATATGCGCTGTGTGTACCAGGCAATGGCTCAAAACCGATGATAACTGTCTTCTGCCTCCGATTTTTCATCTGTCCAATGTGCTGTGACACCAAAAAACGCATCTCTCCATTCATTTGTTCAAGCATCCAGTGTATAGGAAATATATGGCTACTGTCTAAGAAGGTCGATGATCTGAGCATGATAAAGCGCAATAGGCTTGATCACGATCGCGGCGGATTGTTTTTGCACTGGGAAGTAAAAACTATTGTTCGTTGGGTGCCATGCGAGCAAGATTCAAAAGCTTCTGGAACGCAGGGTCCCCACAGCATTAAAAGCCAAAGCGGCGGAAACCAGGTAATCAAGCAATGCTTTGCGAAAAAGATCTTGGGTGAACTTTGTATTGATTGTTGAGGAATGAATGGCAAAGTTATCCATAGTTCAGGCCCTTTTGCTATGGATATCCATCTTTATAGAGTCCCTATTAATATTATGTGCTGCTTTCAAATGGTATATGATGTTGCTAGTTATAGAGCGAACTTTTTTGTATCGTTCATTGCATATACTGCCTGATGGATATTGGCATTGACAATGGTAATAGTTGATGCCCGTCTTTCGATCTTTCTTGATTATGACCCATTCATTTCCATACACGCAACTTGTTTTCGCCCTTTTGCGCTTGGTGGAAGGAACAGTAACCATTGTGGATGAAGTACCTTCTTCCACTTCCTCATCATTGATATGCGTATCTTCCAACATAAGATCTTCGGTCGGAGGGTATTGAAACTTTGATCGTAATTGTCGAAGTTGATATGACAGATCAAACCGATTTATCTTGCTTGCATGTGGGTTGCTTGCCATGATGGTTGCTTTTTCGATCGAATCACTATCCAAGAAAATCGACGTCCTCAAAGCAGTGCTATCGTCCAATTAGCGATGCGCGGCGATCTCTCCAACACTCCCTTGATGAAAGGAATCGATTTGGAGGCTTGACGTGATTAATGCATTCAATGTATTGGTACCGACAACCAACTTGTCACCTTCGCTGTCGCTCATGATTGTTGCCCTGTTTTGTGCCTTACTAATTCATTCACACGGTGAAATGAGCAGCATTTCGTCATTGCCGATTTCTATGGGGATATTTGTAAATTAGGTACCTGATCCAGCAATGTCAACACTATCTGAACGTTGCTTTTGAGCATCGCCGCTCTCGTTAATGCTGTTAGAATCTGGATCAAGCTTTTCTTTTGAATCAACTAGATCTAATTCAGAATTCCACTAATTAGTCCCAAGTGAAAAATAGTGGAACCCTAGTTGCGATGCCATTCGATCATATTCTTTTCTTTAAGCGCTTTCATTGGATTAACTTGCTTAAAATGATACTTGGCAAATTTTTGACTGGGTCACAAGTGCGTCTCCAGCTTTGTGACCCATGGTAAATACCGAAAATTCAGGTCGAAAAACAAATTTCTTTTTCGAAAACTTGTTTTGCTATGTCAAATTCTAAAGGGTTCCCCTGTACCACCTACTCGTATGATCCTCGCATAAATAATACTGCAAGAGAAGCTTTAGCATCCTGTGAGCTGGAACGGCCAAAGAACACAAGAAATGCGTACCTCAATAAGTAGAAGCTGTTCAAGGTAGGGGCACTTGCTTCAAAAGCTTGTTAAAAAAAGCATTGTCTTAATCGTGGATGCGAATAAATAGAAATTTTGCGAGGACAATCATTATGAGAATGACTGCATAGTTAATGAAGCCAAGCTGCTTCATTTCGTGGATGAAGTAGTTGTCCCCGGCGGAAGTGCATGAGTTCGGAATGGAATCGACCTTAAAGTATACCAAAGCTGTGGTTGACCTTCATGCAGCGCAAGCATCAAGAAGTTCGATGAGCAAAACAAGCGTGCGAGGAAAGGCTCTAAAGGAATGGTTGAAGTCGCATCAGCATGGAGAAAGATAACGCTGTCATACAAGTTACCAGGATCTTGCTGTTCATAGTGCGCAAAATGGATACACTCCAGAAGAATTGTTGCAGGTTTCCTTTTTCTTCTTTGACAAGGTAAAAGAACAATCGCTTAGAGACAAGATAGTGTTTCGTTTACAGCATATAATGCTACTTCGAGGAGAAACAATCCGGGACAGGGATCTGTGTAATCTTTTTCCGCTCGAGGTTAGGGACGAAGGGTTTTCCGAGTGGCCTGTGTTATTTGTCCGTATCGATCATGGAAAGACGACAAAATTCAATACAATTCAGTAAGCAGGGACAATCCAGGCATCGTGATTATCCCGCATGTGCATCTGACGCTCTAGCGATGTACCTCGTTTATAGGTGTCACATAACAAACAAGGATTTTCCTCGGTTTACAACGAACGTATATTGGTTTGATTTAAAAGTGGCAAGGGACATTTATCGAGATAGAGCCATGACTTATAGTGCCTAGTTGAATGCGATGAACCAAGCGTTTAAGACCTATCATTTTAGCAGTAGCAAAAAAAACACGCAGGTCGGGAAAGTGGTGCTCGACATGGAGAGATTGATGGCGCGACGGAGGATCAATTGCGCAGACAAGGGCGATGGAACATGCAGAGTATGAAGGCTTACTATCTTACATCACTTCCTCGAAAGTTCCATCCTTACCATTACTGATTTTCTGGAGAAGAAAGGTCAATTCTGGATCCCAAGAGCAAGTATTAACCCGCCAGAAAGTCTTCAAAGAAAGATATTCCTAAAATTTGACGACTTTAACTGGGAATCTAGGCAAAGAGCTTGTTTGAGAACGAACCGTGTGGCCGTTTGGTTATTTCTCAAAGATAATAATGAGGTTCAAGCTTGACGGTAGCCATGACGCTTACCATATATCTAAATCAAATTGCAACGTTGAATTGGTCATTTATAAACAGCTAAGTGGAAAGGGTAAGTACGAGGCGATATAGGTCACTTCTTGCAGTGATCGGTATGTGAGAAACAATAATCATGTTAAATCATGAAGCAAACAGAGCAGTACAGTCTTTGCATATCAAAGTGAAACAAAGGAAATAAAAATTCAACAAGTGGGATATAAAAGGACACCGACAGCCAAGACGATTGACATGCAATCAGATATTTTCCCTGTTACTGCACTATTGCATCATACATAGATATTACAACGAAGAGCTAAAGTGTTATCAACTATACTAACAGTTGATCAAGTCATTACTGCGTCAAATGTAACAAGTCCATACTGTGGACATAACAAACAACAAATGGGAATGAAAAAGGACATAGACTGTTGGACTGAAGGTAGTAAATGGCATTCCTACCAACATATAGCCTGAGTTTAGATGATCATGCCTCTAGAGATCCGTCAGAAAAGACATTACATGCAGCTTCGAAGTTATATTAAACATGTAAATGGTAAAAGCATTCGGACTTTTTATCGAATGCCGCTGAAGTCGGATGATAAGAGCTTTGCTGCTATTCTGTTTCCAAAAGAAATATAAAAGTACATAAGTAGATTGTGGAACGGAAATAAAAAAAGAAAGTAACAAATTGAAATAAAATCAACGTTCAAGTTAGATAAACGAAAAGAGAAGCGGTCGGAAGATATACGATATAAGCTCCCCATAGATCTCTTTCATGTTTTGTGATCTTCAGGGTAACTGTTACCTGCTTTTGCGAGTCATAATTTGCTTCGGCGTACATGCCGCCGATTAGGAGCCGACAAGGTTACACCGATCTTTATTGTCAGATATCAGTAGACCTTGATGAGACTACAGCAATGGTATGAACCTCTTCGGCTCTAGACAGTCAACAGCATAATAACAATAATAAAAATTCAATAGGGTGGGTCTCTGCTTCTTTTTTATTGCGTCGTTTTAGTATATGGTATGTACTTTGGTTTAGGAAAATGGTTGCTGCTAACATAAAAGTTCGCTAGAAAGAAATTGAAAAAGTGAATCCATTTGGCTGTATGCGATTAACTGACTGTAACAAGAATGGCAATTATGCCGTGCTGAAGTAAGCATGGAGGGCATCTGTTTTCTGGATCATGGGTTTCTTAGAAAAAGGAATCATGCCACTTTGCGCAATGCTTATTTTGGTCAAACGATGGCCGTGCTTCTCCAAGTTGATTAGCTTTCATAATCTCCCCACAGCAATCTGTCAAGTTTTTTTTCTTTCAGTGCTGCAAAAAAAAAGTGATACGATTTGAAGGGGATACGCAGACAACACAAGAGGCGTAACTGAGGCGGAGTCGGATGCGCTACTTATAGGCAAGAAGTCGGATCTCGGAGTGTGCCAAAAATGAGACGATCTGAAGTTGTTCAAAATACGGCATTGGTGGTACGTTGCACGCAATAAAAGCTTATGCTGCGTGGCGTACATTTTTGCTGAAGCAATGGTCCGCTACTTGTTTAACACTCCTACTAATCAACACACAATAAGTGGAAGAATGGGGTGGTATGATAATTGACTTGTATTTATTTATTTCGGAAGTAGATCGGTCGGATTCCGGATGGCTATCGGCTTCTCATCTGTACTCAATATTCTCTGCACTGAATACGATTATAACGTGAATTGGGGCAAACCAATCAATAAAGGATATAATCATGATCTATGAGAGGCAGGCAAAAAGAAGTTCCTTTCGAAAATGGTTTTAATCAGCACCCAGGAATAAACTTATCATACATTTGGTGTACTGTAGCTATTGAAGCTATTCTTGCTTCGTATCTCTTTGTTATTTGTTCATTTCACTGTCGATGGAATCGAGCCGAACATTGGTGATACGATTGCTGTAGCATATTCATCCCGTTTCTCGGATTGTTATATAGGCATCGAATTTGTACTCTAGTAGGCATGTATTTTGTATGGCCTTGCGCCAACGGGGAATCAAAACGAGGTGACCAATGGGCACCTCAGAATGAATGGAATTTTCTCTGATTTAGAGAGGTCTTTCCCAGTCCGCTCACATATTATCAGTCGCATTTGTTCATTTTCTTGCTATCATCAGCCGATAATTTTTTCTTAATATGTGGAGAGATAATGATTGTTCCATAAGTGAATCGCCAGCAGATTGTGAGGTCATAATTTGCAGCTTGATGAACAATGAAGTCGGATCAGAATTTTTCCTTCGATATAGTATTTTACCCTTTCACGTCTTCACGGTCATGAACTTGTGATGATAGGTAAAGGATGTGTATTTTCCCGTCATTTCGTCCGAAGAGCGGTCGAACAATCTTTCCAGTATTTCATTGTTATTCGCGTCGTCGGAAAAGCGATACCGGAATCTCTTTCATACACCCGCGAGTTTCCATGGTGTCGCAAAGTCTATTTGAGGAAATGTTGCGATAGGCTGATTTTTTTTAGGTTCATTTTTGTTTTGGGTAGATCGCTAAGACCTTATGCGTATAAGGCATAACCTCTTCCTCACGTTATGATTTCAAGTGGTATTCGTGCATGATCTGTTATGTATTTGCTGTTGTTGGTTGTGGCGTGGTTTGGGTTTATCCTGTCTCTGGGATTGGTTTGATTCGGCTGATATAATTTACCGGGTCAAAGCAGCCCTGAAAAAAAACATTTTTTTCTTATTCATGCAATACGGCTTTTTATTTAAGCTCGTTACGGGCGTCGGAAGGACATAAATAACAGACGATTTTCGTTTTCCTCCACCTTTTTTTTTATTTCTCTCACTTTCACCTTTTGCTTCGCTCATATATCCCTACATGAAGACCAGAGTAAATCTCCACAACTACAATTCCAAAGGACGGATCGATACTTTCCAGATCCGTCAGCCATATACAACACAGCGACCTTCAAATACCAAACAGGATACCATACAACGTTTGGCAGCATCAGCATACGCAGCCAACTATAATCAAGCCTGCCTATTACTCCAGGCAATCCAATTGAATCGTCGTAAGCGACTATCACCGCAGTGTATTTGTAAGTGATCGCCTTTCTGTGATACAACTTTGCTAAGATTGTTTTTTATTTTAGCTCATTTGGCCAGCTATGTCTCCAAGGCATGGGAAGCAGATCCATCGCCATCTAAAATCGAAGAGCTCGTCAAGCTTATGACCAACCTGTTGAACACAACAGGTCTATACGAACAACAACCATTAGATCAGGCATTAAAGCAATTTTGTCGTAATCCGGTTGCTGTGCCTACCGTGTGTCCTAGCGTGACTCTTCTGGTTGCTGTCAACTACATTGAGCGCTTAAAACAAGTAAGACGTCATTTATCAGATGATTTATTTTCTTACACATCTTCTAGAAATATACCAACATCAAGGGAACCCAAGGCTGTGGGTACAGATTGATTACTGTAGCCTACATGATGGCTGCTAAGTTTCTTCAAAGCAACCTTCGTTCCATCATTAACACAACGGCTCCCTCTTATTCGCCACCCGCATCGCCTCCATCAGCACCGTTACCTCCACCTCAGTTGTCTCCTATCAGTGCTCGACTATCTTCCGAAAGATCAACTTTAAAACAAAAGATCATCTTGCCTTTACCAGAGCCATCTGTACAACCCATTTCACCACCTACCTCACCAAAATCGCTTTCCGATTATCACTTTTTCCCTGAAAAGAAGAATACTGACAATGCCAACAATAACAATAACAATAACACGCCACCAAGCAATCGAAATTATGGGGTGATGCGAATGGAACTCGAGTTTTTGCATTTTCTTAACTACGATTTGGGACTAAACGACGCCACCCGTCTAGTCCGGTGGGCTCATCAATTCCTAGAGGAGCCTGTTACCGAAACATACTGTTCTGCAGACGAAGGAGATGATGAAATGGGCCATGACGACGAGGATGATGATGATGATGACGACAAAGACGTCAACTTGAAGAGAAAACGACATCTTGCATAAAAACAGAGTTCCGCACATTCACTCCCCTAATTTGCACATTTTCCACAAATACCATCACCCCGTCCGTAAAATTTCAACCCATTATCCTCTAATTCTTCTTCTCTATCTCTTTGCTTCCCACAGTAACTCCATCCCCCTTTAAATCAAGTTAGCCTTCCCTTCCCTGCTTCCTTTTTTTTCCTTGCTCACGAAATAATCACGCTTTGTCTTACAAATGCATGAAAATAATTTCCTGTAAATAAAACTTTTTTCCGCTTACATTGAACTGCGTGTGTGTATGATCTTTTTATCCATATAGCTCGAGTCGCTCCGGTAAAAAAAAGAAAAGAAAAGAAATGTTTGGTATGGATTGCAGTCTTTGCGTCAAGTCAAGCGAACCATCGGCATATGGCCAGTTAGCTCTTAAGGAAAAAAGAAAGAAGTAACTTCTGCCAACCCCGTTTTCTCTCTCTCTCTCTCTCTCTCTCCCACATATCAAGTTGAGGCCACGGCTAAAGTTTTGTCCACTTATCATGGGATATTTGATGTGTGGAAACTGCCGATGTCGGATAGGTTACCGTAAAAATGTCGGTCGCATTTTTAAAAATAGATGTTGTGCTGCTTAGGAATCAAATGTCGCTTCCTAAGAAAAGTTTGTCATAGCAAAAATCTTGCAGCAATTCTGGACGTATATTGACGCTACTCTTCTTTCCATTATTTTCCATTACATTACAATTTCAAGCATGAGTGCACAATTATATAAAAGGATGGAAAGAAAATCTTGTGAATGACAATGTAACACTTGAGCTCATGGACTTACATCGTTGAATCAAAGACGATCTGTTGTTGAGATAATCAGTTTGCATACTCAATATTTGCAGAAGAAACCCTGCCGAAAATCCATGAATTAACGCGATGCAAGTAGATAAGCCTAGAGATGAGCAGTCTCGAATAACAGAAGCAATACAAAAACGTACTTATATTTCTTACTGTCCTCAAAGACAAAGCCAGACTCTTTAAACTGAAGATTGAGAAGTGTATGAGTGCTTCCGTTGCGACTGTACAATTGGGCATTCACATTCGCATAGCCCTCAGATCAGTTAAGCAGTATGAGGATCGTCCTAATAGCATGTTTGGAAGCGGTAAAAAGAAAGATCGGATACACATTCTCACTGAGGAACACATAAAGGCCGTTATTGATTTTATCGATGCTATTTCCTCTGCTGTTGTCGCTGAAGTGACTGAACATTTAATGCAACCATTCAATGGTCTTAAGGTCACTAATAGCACCGTTTATGACCTCATAAGAACATAATGTAACCTTTCTGTGAAACAAGCAGAGTTTCATTCGATGGAGAGACATAGGCCAGGAAAAATCGAGAAGGGACATGATTGGGTTTGCAAGTGGGGAACGTACTGATATGGACCTCTTGACCAATTGTGTGTTTCTTGGCGAATCTGCGTATTATATAAACACGAGACGTACAAGCGCTTGGCCTAAGAAAGGTACATATGCTTTGTCGTAGCGCCAACTACGAGTATACTGAAGGGGGGAGGGGCTATCTTTGCGCTCAGGTTTCACTAAAGTAAACTTGAAAATGCCAAGATATATTAAGAAGAGAAAGACTGGACAAGAGTTTGAATATGTCAGTAGTGGTGATGTTACGGGGCATTATATTAGCTTCTTGAAAGACAGTCTGAATGAAATGGACAAGTATCCACCAATGAAAGGCCAATACCTCGTCATGGATAACGCTCCTATGGACAAAGTCTGAAAAGATATTGCGAAATGAATTATGTCTCGGAAAATATCGGTGTGCTTATCTTTCCTTCGGGCTCCCTGAGCTCAACCCAATTGAGCAGTTCTAGTCTGTCATTAAAAGCAAAGTTAAGCGCCATGGATTCCTAGAAAAAGAGAGTTTATCGAGCAGAATCAGTGAAGCTTGTAACAGCTTAACGCTGAGCGATATTTATGCTAGGGTAAATACCGCAACAAAGAAAATATGTAACCTTCTATGGCTTCATTGTAAGCCAAGAACATGCACTAAGGTAAAGTTAGTTCACTTTATCTCTTTTACAAGGTAAATAATAGGTACATAAACGGGGCCTTCAAAGTGTTCATCCTGCTGAACGACATTACAATTTTGGTTGCCTTAACTCTATTTCTCAATTGAGCAATTTCACATTAATGGCGATAGTTGATTTTTTTAATTGCGCCCTCCATTTTGCGTGACGGACTTTGTATAGTTTTTGGAGTCCGAATGAGAGGGCAAAAAAGTGTTGGGCAGTATGACCCAGTTCGTTCTCTATCGGGGTTTGGCTTTAAGGAATAAAAAGAAAAAGAGTGGACATAAAGCAAAAAGGTAATGTGGCCATGTGTTCAACCCAAAAATAAGAGATGATGGATTTCTCACGCCGATGGATGATTGGCGGGGAGTTGCACCGATCCATCCGAAAGAGAAAAGGAGTTACCCTTTACCCTTTCCTTTTTTTTTTCTTTATGGCATGCACCACGACTTAGAGCAAAAACGATCAAAGATTCATTAGGCATAAACTATACTAGAACGATTGCATAAGGCATTTTAGCAAGCCAATCTCCCTTTCATTTTGCATCTTCTCCTGAACAGCAAACTCATATGAGAGAGATATCATCATTCGACCGGTTGTACATATGTATCCATATAAGCTGCCAAAACTCTGGTGAGACTATCCCTCTCACACGATAGTCTGACCACCTCCCTTATCCATAAACCAGATAAAAGAAAAAATAAGATGGCCCTAGCACAGTGGTGGCATCGTGTGGAAAAGCAAGAAACCAAAAAAGATCGCTGACCTCCTGTTTTCCGTGTGACCGTGAACATAAACCGTCCCACAAAGCAGCGCTGTTTGTTCCCGTCAATTGGGCTACCGTTGATGGCAGTATGTGGAATTCATCCTCAACCTAACCTGAAAACATGGGATGGCGTTCAAGTCCACTTGCATCGCATGTTGCTTTGGCTTCCACGATTTCAACAAATTGTTCGTTTTTTCTTCTTTCTAACTGGAAACAGAACAACAGTAACCATACTAGAATCCAATAGTAGCATGGACGAACAGATTCGACATGGTGCATGTTCAATAAGTGTCCACAGAAAAGATATTGAAAGTCAGATGATAGTAATTCGGTTTTGAAAGGAGTTCGATGTTCAGTTTTTTAAACTTATTGTTTTTTTATATACATAATAGAAAAGATAGAAAACAAAAAATGAAAAAGAAATATAGGAAACGGCTGTACAATTCACTGCCATTGTTGTTGATGGATGATGCCATGCCATCCTTGTTCGAGTATGGGCTTCAATTGGTTTCCTTGTGAGCCCAAGGGAGTTAAAAGCACTGGGGCATCATCTTCATCTGTTGAATCTTCTTCCATTACAGTAGGCGCTGTTGGAGCATGAATCGGCTGTAACCAGAGCGCGTCCTGTCGTGGTGGTGGCCGATAATCTGGGGAAGCGTATGTGATAGGTGGCAATTCATTCTGGGGAGAACTCTGTGATGCAGACGGATCAAACAACTTGTCAACATCATTGAGACGTTTTAATGTCGTGGACTAATGTCAATTTAATATCCAATTTTTTTTGACTTGACTTTAGTTTTCTTTTACCTCTTCTAATTCGTCGGTACAGTCTAACTTTCTTTTTGAACCTTCTAATGTGGAAATGTTAGGACTACTATATAAGTCAAAAGTTATGCTGGCTTACGGTGATTATGCCGGAATGCCATTGTGAATAAAGGAGGAGTAAGGGAAGAGAGGGAAAAAAGAAGGAAGGTGGGGGGAGGGAAGGTGTTGGTCATTGGCCTTTATATAAAGATTTTTTTTTTTTTTTGCTGTGCCGAAGCAAAAAAGCTTCAATGACCACCACAGTCACCTTTTTTTTTCTGAATCCCCCCCTAAAAATAAGCCGGCGGTTAAGCATCTTTGCCAATCACGGCCATGAACTTCGTTTCGGACGAAAAAGGCTTAATCTCCTAGCGCAATTTAAAAATGCCATACAAAAAGAGTATTAATTGCGACATCCTCGCACTCCCACATCCACTACCGTCACTACCGAACAACTTGTTGCATAGCCGGCTCGGAATGTGGTTACACCATGGATCGGGAGCCCCCGTCATGGCAACGAAAGGATCGCCCAAATTGATTGCCATCGTGATTGGTCATCTCCA
Source organism: Apophysomyces trapeziformis B9324 (assembly GCA_000696975.1). Taxonomy (NCBI): domain Eukaryota; kingdom Fungi; phylum Mucoromycota; class Mucoromycetes; order Mucorales; family Mucoraceae; genus Apophysomyces; species Apophysomyces trapeziformis. The sequence goes on from JNDP01000885.1 coordinate 15,427, forward strand.
AAGTTATGATTCTTATCCAACCAGACTGATCTACATTTTCCCTTTTTTTTTTTCCCTTGTACACGATGCGCGAACCACTTTTGGGCAACGATGAATGGAGCGAAAATAGTGTCGAAAATTCCACAGACAATGTAAGCAGAAATCATAATCGAACAACAACCTATGCTTATCAATGATAAAACAAGCTCAAACGGAGGAGACCCCTTTTAGCAGTGCTGGCCTTGTCTTTGACCGTTGCTGGTTTTGTTGCAGCTTTCTTATCATCAAAACCTTGGGTGGAAAAGAAAGAAAGTACGTTTCGTTCTGCAACTCTTCTTTCTTTTGTGGACTTATAGCGGATCTCAGTATCAACAACTTTTGATTCCTCAGTAAAACCGGCAGAAAACGTTCGCAACGTAATCATGATGATAAGCGACGGTCTTGGTCCGGCTTCGGTCTCGTTTGCACGGACATACAGCCAGTTTCTGTACAACCATCCGTATGATTATGTATTGCCTTTGGATTCACTACACATAGGCCAGTCCCGAACACGAAGTGCATCGACGTTGGTTACCGATAGTGCTGCTGGTGCAACTGCCTTCAGTTGCGGTTTAAAAACTAAGAACCGGGCCGTAGGAGGTAAGCCATGAAACCCTTTTTATTTTCTGATTCTGTCTCCGCCGAACCGCTTAATCTTTCTACAATAAGTTGATCCCAAGGGTCAGCCCTGTGGCACCGTCCTGGAATCAGCCAAGTTGCATTATGGAATGAAAACTGGACTTGTCGCAACTTCTCGTATCACACACGCAACACCTGCATCTTTCTCAGCTCACGTTAAAGACCGTGATAATGAAGATAGCATAGCTGCTCAGCAGCTAGGTGATAACCCTCTTGGTAGGGTTGTGGATCTGATGTTTGGCGGTGGAGTTTGTCACTTTTTACCCAAAGCTGCCGGTGGATGCCGTGCGGATAAACGTAATTTACTGCAAGAGGCAAAAGAAAAATACGGATGGTCTATTTTACGTAACAGAACCGATTTTGATGCCTTGTCCAATGATAGTAAGCTCCCTTTGATGGGCTTGTTTAGTTCAGGAGTAAGCTACATTCCTAGAACAGAAACCTGTATTTTCTTTCTCGTTTTGCTCAGCCTTGGTCATTTTTTACTTGTTATCGATAGCATATGGACTACGAAATTGACAGGGTAGCAGAGACACAGCCAAGTTTGACAGAGATGTCGGCGAAAGCGCTTCATATCCTGTCTGCTGCAACCAATAGCACAGACAAGGGCTTTTTCTTGATGATCGAAGGAAGCCGCATTGACATGGCTGCACATTCGTATGTCTGTAATACCTGAGATTTAGTTTTTGACTGCCGTCTATAGTAATGATGCAGCTGCGCATCTCCACGATATTTTGGAGTACCAGAATACTGTGGCCCTTGTGAAAGAGTTTGTCGATAATAACCCAGGCACCATCATGATTTCGACGAGCGATCACGAAACCGGGGGCTTATCATTAGCGCGTCAAGTTTCTAATACGTATCCACGATACTTGTGGTTAGTTCCGACTTCACATTCTGTACTATAGATTTATTTGTTTTTGTCCTTACAGGTACCCAGACGTTTTGACAAAAGTGAAACAGTCCACCGTCGGCTTGGCTACCCACATTCTCAAGAACAAGCTTCCCAGTTCTGATATTCAGACATTGTTAAAGGAACGGCTGGGTATTGAAGACCCCACCGAGAAAGAAATCAGTTCTATGGCAAGCAAGAAATCAGTGAAATCGCTCGATCAGTATCTGGCGGAAATGGTTTCGCTTCGAGCGCAGTTGGGCGTAAGAATCTAACGCTTAAAAGGAAAAGAGATTTCATGGAGAAATTGATTTTAGTGGGCTACTCACGGCCACAGTGCGGTGGATGTTAACCTGTATGCTTACGGTGAAGGCGTGGATTCGCTTCGTGGCAGCCATGAGAATATAGAGATTGGTCACTTTATACAAAAAGTCCTTGACTTGAATTTGACCGATATAACGACACAGTTGAACAAGTAAGTACACACTAACGATGCACAACATTTTTTTTTTAACTTTCAGGCTTTTGTCAGAGATAACCCTCACTTTCAGCTTTCTACGCTGACAGATAAAGCTAAACTGATCTATAACGATGTCCTCGATGAATATCATCACAACCCGGAATACTTGCATCATCCCTCCTATGAATAACCTGTACGGAATTTTTACACCAACATATCTTTTGTCTCAAAACATCTCGACCATCACGCATTAAGCATACCGTCTCAGCCATGGCTTGGTCACTTGATTAGATTCTGGCAGCAACAATAAAAACAACAATCCGTTTGATTCTAGATCTTTCGAGGAAAACGTCGCATTGCTATTGGCGCTCCATGTTTTCATCCTGTAGTCCTAAAACGTAAACAGAAGTCATGATATGTCGACATCGCACGCGTGATAAATGTTTGCTCTATGGGAGATTATTTTAGTGCTGGCGGCTATGACGGCATGTTCCTCTCTCTCCATTCCGGACGAGGAAAATATGATCTCCGCAATAAGTAGAACAGCTTAGTGGGAATACGTACCAAATAGGATGTCAATCAATCATTAAACATTGCTCGATTGTGTGAACCGAGGGCCGAGGTCCGCAGCCTCATTGTGCAACTGACTTGGATGGGTTCTCACGGTAATGGTCATCCGGATAGAAACAGAGATGTATGAATAAGTAACAGTAAGGAATGATGGATGGACTTTGATTTACGGTATCTCAACATTGTTTTTCTATTGTTTACTCCTTTTGTAATTCAATTCTAAAGGAAAAAATAGCATTGTTCAGATTTGACTGAATACCCACGATCAACAGGCATGCTGGGCGTACACAATGGATTGTCCGCCTCTTGCATAAGTTTACTGTCCCATTATTAACGTCTTCTACTATCTGCTACTATACTAAAGAAACACGAAATCTTTCATGAGATCCCCATAAAAGGTGTTTGACTGGGGCACAAATTTCCATTGAAGGCAGTTGTTTTCAAATACCGTTTTCTCATCATTCGTAGAGAGTTTAAAAACTGTCTGCTTTTCAAATATCGCCTTCCATATTTGAAAATTAGCAAATCTTTTTAGGAAATTACTGCATTTAGAAGGTACCTTGAAGAAAGGTACACGCAAGCATTGTCATAGTTTTCTTCAGGCTATTGGACTCTGTTTACACTTCGTTTTAGTCTTTGACAACAATCAACAATAGCTTTTTCATTATGCCATTCTGCCTAACTTGCGGTGAAAGTGACCATTCTCGGTCAACCAGTAGGTTATGTCGAGCTAACCTTGCTAGATCGCGTGCTGGGGATTACTTGTGTTACTTGATATACAAAGCAACAAAATCGTAAAACTTAAAACAGGAAACTTTAGTACTACATAACCACA
>JNDP01000887.1:0-31534 GCA_000696975.1 Apophysomyces trapeziformis B9324
AAAATCAAGTAAGCAGCCATAATGAGCATTGCTTATTGTTGATGATAATTCTGGCTTAACTGGAAAGACAATCACTGGGAGAGGTTCACAATCAACTTGGATAAATGGATAAACTGGATAGGATCATAATCTGAGGACGCTGGCAAACGTTGTTGCTATATACTATTTACTGCTAACTTTATTAGTAAGTCTAGCTGTTCAGGCACTTCTTGAAAGTTGGGAGCAATGTGTTCCAAGTAGTCTGATGCATTCGCTTTTTCCAGGAAACGGTTCATAAATGTCACCTCAAAAGAGTCTTTACAGTTTGTATCGATGCTCTTAAGGAAGCCATTATATCTTTCAAAGCTGAAAAGCCAGAACGCGTATATGGAGCCATAATCTTCAACCGTTTCACGCAGATGGAGACGTAAGTGCATGTTCAGAGTAATTTCTGTGTTGCCATTATGGTATATGTTAGAGACAAATGAGATAAGAGAAAATCAGACAATAGAATCCTTTGAGACTGAGTCGAATTGTTGTTTATTATCATTGTGTTTTCATGACTATTTATATGTTGTCTCCAAATGTAAGTGTATGCGTTGTGTAATGTGTTGTTCTATGTGTTGTCTCTATAAATGCAGTGTAGATCTATGAGGATAGAGAGATGTAAAAAAAGAGGGAAAGAACCATCTTGCATAGATTAAACTATACAATTAGTTTGATATATGATGCATATAATAAGATGGTCTGATCGTCTTTATACTGCGTAAAGGAGAGAGCTACATTGCATGTAAAATACGATGATCCATATACCAAATTGGGAAACTGTATTGTAGTCCCGCTATTAAGGTGTATAACGACATACTAGCTATACGACAGCCATAAAGATTCTCACAACCAATGAAAAATTCCCGCAGGAACTCATGTGCTTTATCCAGTTCGCCGAGGGTGATGGAAGGTTTACTGAGCAAACGGTAGGCGTTGACAAAGAACATCCAATTGCGTAAATGGTCTTCTTCAGGATAAACCTTAAGAACGAAAGGAGAGTATATGATACACCAAGATTTCCATTCTTCCGCTTTCATAAAGGAAAGCCCACTGGCTATCTTGGTTTTAAGCGGCTCGTACCCAGGAGGGACAACAACACCTTTGGCCAATTCCTGCATTCGACGGAGGTCAGCATTGCTCAACAAGTCGTAACCGTTAATCCACACGTCTGCCATTCGCTTTGCAGTTCCAAGGAACAAGTTATGCATTGGGTCAATAACGGTGCTATGGACTGGATCGAAATAAGGCAGGTTATGGATCTTTGACCAACGTGTACCGGTTTCCCGTTCGAGTTCTTTTCGTCCCTGGCGTGATGAAGCTGCTTTCCATGCGCTGGCTGCTTGTCTGTTGCTAGCCATTGTTCTTGTTACCCACGAATTATAGTCAAAGCCAGAATAGTCAATGGTTGTGGTACCTGGAAAAACGTCAAACTGTCAGAGGCACTTGTGGCAGGCACATTTTGCTGGCGTGAGAGGTAAAGCCACTCACTTTCCTAGCTGCAGGAATATCTTATGCGATCATTAATAGGGCTGCGCGAACCGTGATGCCATTGGGATGGTGGTGCGTGAGAATTCTTTTGCCATCGTACAAACACAAGAGCTCGTCAACAAGTGGTTTCAGGTATTTGTTCATCTCACTCGTTTTCAGCTCCTGTGGTCTAGGCATCATGCCAACAAGAATTACGTTTTCTGTCTTATACCGTTCCTCTCTGGGCAAGTTGTTGATGACCAAATAGATAGCACCACATGAATAAGAGGAATGCTGGAAAGGTTGGAACCAGTCAACATTAAGCGTCAACAAAAGCGAACGGCGGAAGTCTACAAATCATCTACCTTCACAATCACACAATTCATCCCACATTGCTCCATCATAGACGTCAAAAAATGCATCATCTGGCACCGTGCGGTTCCTCCATTGTTCGATCTTGTCTTCAAACTTTGGCCATTGGAAAAGAATTTGCAGAGCATGGATAAGAGAATTATATGTGAGTTCCTTACATGGTACGAATTGGCTGCTAGATGTTTGCTTGAACAGTTGGTGCCTGCATTGCTGTTGTTGGCCGCGAGTGTTATGAGGAAACTCCATGAATGTACATTCATTAGGAGCTTCTGATCGCAAGTAGATGCTATGACACGTTTGACATGCAGCATACTTTTCTACGCCTGAGGTAATCTCGCCAAAACCAGTCAGTGAGCGCGTGGTTGCAAGTGTTCTTGGAAACTGATAGTCGTATCCAGCTGCTGATATTAGCAATGCAAAAAATTGGAGCATGATGATAGCGCCACGTTCGACAAGAAAATAAGGCTGAAAGATCACAATGAAGACAGCAAGGAACTTGACGAATGCATTTGGCATAGGGGCGATAGTAGGTATAAAACCTGTACATATAACTTTCAAGTCAATAAGTTCATTGCGAAATTAAAGCTACAAACCTCTTTCACTTGGTAAGTTGACTGCTGGCTGTTCCTCTGCCTGATATTCTAGTTGCTCATGCTAGAATTCATACTCTGTAGCATCTACAATGGATATATCGTCTTCTCCAACCTTTTCATTGAGAAAAATGTTGCCCTTAATAGTGAAAGGTAAGTTTCCAGCAGATTCAGTCATTGTTTCCTCTGCATTATAATCAACTAAGGCATCCACAGTCAATAAAATATTATTTTGGAAACTAAATCCTACAGTCAACTTCCATGTCAATCTCATGGGGCAGTACTGGAATGCCTCACATTTGTGAGGAAGCAGCTAATCGCAATTTCATAATGAGTTAGCTAATTTAAAACGTGTTGCCATTACCATGTTCAAAAGATTGCAAGCGGTCATTTTCTTCATGCCGTCTTGCAGTCGGTATGGTCTGCATCACAAAGCCATGCTCATTTGTAGTAGAGCAAACAGAACATTTGCAAGCTATATTGTAGTTTCTATAGTAGCTCATTGTTAAAAGGAAGCTCGCGTTAAAGGAATAAAAGTAGATCAAGTATTAATTACCCTAATTAAAAAAAAGGTTCCTTAAATGCAGCTATATTAAACCCTCAGACAAAAAATTCTAGTGACATTTTAGGATACTAGAAAATTACTAAAACTCCTTTTTGAGCGCAGTATCACTCGATGGAGTTCAAAACTTATAGCACTCCTCTTCTATTTAGCTAGAACAGTCTTAAACACACTACAAACTGGACCTTGAACAAACGAAAGGTTTAATATTATAAAGGTTTATTTTGGTTCGATCAGTCCAAGCTATTCCTTAGCATTTAGTAAGTTGATGAAGTAATTCATATGTCTCAGACATAAGTGGATTGCAGATGATATAATTTGTTCTTTCATATCAAAATAGTGCATCTCATCAGCCAATGCATTACTTCACTCCTCATAAACGACCCAAGAAAGGATTTAGTAACATAAGCCACTTATACATGCAAAATATACCTAAGGTAAAACGGAAGGGCTTTCACACAGCTGTATGTACAACATGCAAACGCCTTTGCATGTCAGAAATTTCAATATACAATAATCGGGATCAAAATGTACTTGGACGATCAATATAGCTGTCCTTTGGGGAAGGCACGAGCTCCAGCATATCCGATAATACCAACATATTGTAGATCGATATTTTCAGAGTCATGTTCTGCCCGAAGCAGTTTAACCAAGATGTATTTCCCAGATCTGAACAATTAATCCAGATTACTATGGGCCAAAAAATAGGTGTATTATTTACCTGTCATTTAACTCAACAATGACTTGCTTATTATTCGACACCCTAAACCATGCCACTGGGTTACTATCATCTTGATCGTCGCTGTGGTCCATGTACTGTTCATAATCCCTTGCCGTAAATCGATCAAATATTTTTGTTTCTAAACAGCAGATATTGATGTACACAGGTAGTAGTTATAGACTAAGAATACTTACTCTCTACATCAATCGCATCATGCGACACGAATATCATTCCTTCTTTGCCTATTTCGTTGATTAATCAATTTATATGGTGTCCAATTTAGGTTCCTACATGGTGCTGTAAAACTAGTGGGACAAAAAGAAACATACAGTAAAAGAGACACTGAGTTCTGAGTAACCCATGTATAGTTTACATTACCCATGTTGTGGTGATTTAATCACTATCCGTGACACGACGCAACTTCTATCGATGGCTAGGCCACTTTCTAGCCAACCGCAATATTTGAGCAAGATATTGATAGTTCCACTTCTCCCAGAGCTATAAACTATTAGAAATATCCATCGAGCTATGTATCCGTGCCCTACCAATAAACGCTACTGTCGTTAAGGAGAATATTTTCAACTCCGTAATACGAGCTGACAGAAATACATGGTGTAGAGAGTATACAAGGAAACAAAAGTTATTTTGGCAGGTTGTCTTTTAATAACCAGTTACATATGTGGATCAACCTACCCGTATCGTCCCCCATCTGCCATGATTACTTCAAAATTAAGTAAACTACAGTCTGCAACCGTACGAGCACTAGCATTTTTTCCGCAAAGGGACGATAAATCCACAGCTTCATCTGTTATGCAGTTATGACTGTCACGTATTGGCTGTCGTGCAAACTGTCCCAGTCCGTTGCCGTTAACCCGGGGCTCAAACTGAGTTTCTGCTGCAACGCTGTCATCTTGTCGTCTCAACCGTGGAATGCGTGGTGTATGACGAAGAGCTCTACTTCGCAACGATACCCTACTATAATGGGGTGGTGGTGATGGAAGGGGTAATAGTGGCAGGAGCCTGGAAGATAGGCTTGAACTAGAACTAGTGCTGCTCCTCTCTGGTTGCGAGCTTGAGCTACTTTCTTCGTCGAACAATGGCGATGTGTCATTGGAATGAGAAAATGCTACGGACAGTAACCTATTACTTCCGGAATTCGAGAAAGATGTGGAAGGCGGCATGACCAAATCGAATGCAGTTTGGGAAAAAAGGAAGCCTTGCCAGAAAAATTGGATGGGAAGAGCTTCTGTGCATCTCATGCAATGTGACTGGTTTATTCATGCAATTGTGCCTCTGCGAATCAAATATTGAACCTCAACTTCTTTTGTTAAAGGGATCACCCATTTCTCGTAAAGATCAACAACAGCCTGCACTGGAATACGAAGATGCGCGCTTGTTCCCTCTCGTTCTTGGTCAAATGTTTGACCATATACAAGTGCCTTTCGACGAAGACGATCCAAAAGCTTTTTCTCTACTTCTCTATTGGTAAGTAGCTCGTAGATGCCTTTCCGATCGTTAGCCTGAGCCAGAGACGTGTATTCTTCTGGATTCGATCGAAACTTTGATTCAGCAATAAATTTTCCTATGAAGGGATATATGAACCATAGCAATAATAAAGTATCTTGAATGTATTTACCGTAGTGAATTCGTCGGCTGAGGGCTTGAAGGCACTCGATATCTTTCGTAGCAGAGCTTCCATAATTTTCATCATCGCCAGCTTGACAAATGACAGGTACAATTGAGTTGATGTACATCTCGATGATCTTGTCGTTCACATTGATATCGTTAGGGAACAAAAATTGTTTGTAGTCCAACGGTGGCAAGATAGGCTCAGGAAGTGGTGATGTAAACGCATACTCATCGGGACTATTTTTTTTTAGCTTGCTTGATTCGGCATACAGTTATCGCCTATCGCCTACCTTGTGTATCTACGGACCTTGGCTAGAACGAGTGTTAAATGTACTGCACAAAAGAACATCTCAAGACTTACCGTGCACCTTCTCGGTTTCCCATAGAAAATACTCTAAAAAGCTACGCTCACCTGTAGCGCCCTTGAACTGTAAAGCGCCAGGAGTGTAAATGCATTCGTTTGATGAGAATTGGGCACGTTCAATGAGTGCTACACGATCGTTCAAAACCGGATTTCTTCGTGTAAATTATATTGCCACTTCCTATAAATACTTGCCAAATATTATCGTATCTTCTAATCGTATTAACGTGCTTCGCAATTTATCAAGAGAAAATGAATCGTCTGATGTGAATTTGCTCATAATGTTAGAAGTACCAAAACTTTGGGAAATTTTTTTGTGCCGTTCACAAACTTTTTTTGAGAGTCCGATGCTGATAGGATCAACTATACTGGTTTATTGAAAATCTCATCCAAAATTGGTTGAAGATTTGGAGATAAAAAGCTATACAGAATTTGCCAATAATTGTTGGTGAGTATCTTCCTTTAAAATGAGATAGACGGCTTACCGATGGTATCGTCTTTAAGAAATAACCATTAGTAAAATCGTAACCGAAAACATTGCCTAATACACTTACCGTAAAAATCCGAACTTCCCCGAGGGGAAAGCCTGCATTCGGTTCGGAGATGTTGTTGGGAGGGGAAAACTATTGCGGCCGTTCTTGTTTAACCCATGTGGACAGCGCGATCGAGAAAATATTTTTGCAAGCGTTGATATCTCTCTGCTAAAACACTGCACAGTGCTTACAACTGGTATGGCATGGGGAGAGACACCGTCCGCAGTCATAATCTTCTTCATATCTCTTTTGTTGCAATTGTTGCACCCATATAAGCGCTTTGTGATTGATAAATAATTTGTTTGTTCGATTTATGTATCGTACCTGTAATGTAATATACTCATCCATCTTGATAGCCATCACCTCTCCTCTTCGTTCCCTTCGCTTGATGTGCTTCCACAACTTTCCAACTACACCACTCCGGTGACCCTTCAGTTTCACAGTATCTTTGCCAAATATCCCATCGCCGAACACAATGAACAGCATCTTTTCCGAGTCTTGATAGCCTGCTGGTTTCCATTTTCGAAAACCTTTGTTTTTGTCCAACGTCGATCTCACCGCAGACACCGGCGGACACCCTCTCCTATTGAGTTATTCAGTGACAAGTTTATACTTGATTTACATACTCAGTTGCATTCCCGTTTGCTTGTCTTTTCTTCTTTCCTTTTTTCCTATTTTCGCGACGTAGCTTGCAATTCCATTTCGTGTGTTTACGGGAATTTCTGTTGTACTTTTTCCCTTCATTGGTCAGGATGTTGACCATTTCCTCTGGAGCGCGCTGACCGGCCCTGGTAAACCCGAAATGATCCCTCTGCTTTCGTCGGCCCAAAGAACGCAAATAGCGCATTCATATGTTGAAAGATGCAACGGACATAGCTATCATACATCTCAAGACTGTGTTTTGCAAGTCTCTAAATCCGTCTCAATGGCCTCAAAACGTGCTTTTTTCTTTTCCGCCTGAATTATCTTTTGACACACGGGGGATCCAGTGTACGTATAGTACTCCCTTGTACTGCATCTGGAAATTTCATGTGCACTGTTGCTACACCTATATGCGGTCGTAAACACTTGCGATCGGTCGGGGTCAACTGCACACGGTTCGAAATAATCAGTAATTTCCTTTTCTGTAAAATCGGTGGCAGTGAGCTCTGCGTTCACTGTAGCTCTTTTCTTTCTTTGCCGATTTTCTGGCAAACTGGAAGTCAAACGGAAACCGTCAGAAAGAATTTGATTAGTGAAGATAAGGCCACGACCACCGACCAGTTTTTCAATTCCTCCACACTAGCCATCATGTAGTTAGATTTCTTTTATCGAAAACATTCTCCATTTTACTTTTTGTATCCTAGTTGGTAAAGTCAAAGACGGTATGACATAAGGCAGTGTTTTGCTCAAAATCCTTTTCAGAAATGGATTCTATTAAGCATGATAGGGCTTTTGCATTAATTGTCACAAATCGCTACTTTTTAGACAGTATGGGTGATAGGCTGAATTGCTGTGGGAGTTCCTAGTAATCAGAGCATTTGCTGTTTCTATATTCTTTGTCATAGGCACTCAAGATATGAGTAGCGCTGGCACAAACCTCCCCGGGGAGGCGGACATGGTCTCTGTCGTTGCATTGACAGGGATGACACTGAATAGCTCATCACAGAGAGAATTAACTGTTCTGGTTATACCCGTCAAGACCAAGGGAACTGCATCAAGCCATACGGGATCCCCACCACAAATCCCGTTCGTAGACATACTCCCTAGCGAGATCTTTTATACGACTATTAGGAAGTTCCTAGAAAAAGCAAGAACGAAATTGGTTATGATTTATCCATTGCTTACAAGTATATTTATTGGTACTGCTGCTTTCAACTTGCGGACTGAATACTGCATCACTCGGTTCTCAAAGGTTTCGTCGGTGTGATTGGTATAACAGTTTGCCAATGTTTTCCAGGCTACCGATAGGTTGTCACTGTAGCCAGAAAAGCCCTGTGGAGAAAAAGATTACAGAAGGATATGTTGCACGAAATTGTGCCCAATAACCCAATAGATCGGATAGCATGTAGGAGTTTTTGTTGGAGACGTCCTTATCAAGGACTAATTGGCTTACGGAATATCAAAAAGACTGCCTGCAGACGTATGCGCTTATTTCCAGATTGGCATTCGAGGAAATGTAACCATTCAAGAAGATTTGAGCTCGGAAGACTACTTCGCGCAAAAGTCCGCCCAGATTCGTAAGTTTCCTTTTGAGTTGCCTCGCGGTGCTCTGAACGGATGACAGAATCAAACGGTAGCTTTCTTGTGTATCTTTTCCAGATTTTTCATTGACTTTTTCATTTATAGTTTTTGCATGACCCGTGCGAGACCTATTTCTTGTGGAAGCATGCTCAGTCAAACCACAGGCTGGATATGACCTAGATAGGACATTTTTGTTCCTTGTCTCTTCCTCCTTCGAAGCCCTGCCGCGTTTCTTTTGCCTGCAATGCTCTGATTCTCCCTCAGCTATCAATTTTTTTTTCTTTTTCCAACTATAAGTCGAGAGTGAGCAAAGTTCTGATGATGTATTGATGTGTCTTGCCTTGGTTTCTGCCATCATTCTTGTTTTAAGAACAAGCTTTGTATCGCTTGTTTGGATGCGCTTCTTCAGAGCAGTCTTTGCAAACCACTGAGGAAATTGATTGTTTGTTAATACCTGTTCAGCTAGCTTTACGGTTTTCTTATAGAAGATCAAAATCATAACCGCTTCAATGTAGACGCCAACACTTGCACGAAGTGCTTGTGCCATTTCGATAGGGTGAAAGGGCATTTGAAAAAAAAAGGTAACAAGAAGATGAGGTGAAGAGGGTAAGAGAAAGACGGAGGAAGACAAGACGCGAAAAAGAACTGATCAATAAGCGGTGATAAAACTCGAAATGGCGTGACAACAGGTATTTAATGCAAAACAATTGTTGTCTTTTTCAATCTAGCGCGAAATTATATCATATCCTTATTTACTCATACTGTGGGAAAAGGAATCTCGAGGGAGTCTTAGAACGGGGAACGCTGAGGAAACCCTTTCAAAAGCGCAAGCGCCTTCTCACCTTTCTTCTGGCTGTGTGCCAACCAGGTTTTGCATTTGACAACTTCTGGTTCCGCACCCAGTTCCCAAGTAGTTAATATTCTGGACCCTACAGCTTAGCTAAACTTCATCCTTCCTATAAATAATGAGAGTGTTTCTAAAAAGGACAATACAACAAAGCTAAAGAAAGAGAGAAAGAAGATGTGGTATGCACCGCCTGTTACCGACAACACTTGCTCTAGCTATAATAGTAAGCAATCAATGAGAACGATTTGATTGTTTTGTCGGTCATTGCCACCAAAATTCCATTTGCCTGATTTAGGAGCATGTGCCAGTGTATGTGTGATGAGAATGAATTCAGCTAGACCTGAGTTAATAATGACGTACCATTGTGAGCTCTTCTGTTCGATAAAAGGTTTTTGATACTACAGTGCGTGGACTTTACCGCTACAGTATGATATTTAGCATTGTTTTGTATAGCATGGAACAATCAAACTCTATGTTAATATGCGCTCTATATTCCGCTACATAGCTAGAACAGGATCATAGGAAATGGACTGTATATATTTCGTTTCTTTAGTTTGCTTTTGCTTCGTTCTGTTATAAAATTACAGACCCGGTTAGAGTTCCTATATGTGAAGTGATCCTCAAATTTGTTCACCATACGAGGTAGTTATGAACGACATCTCACGTAATTGAGGAAGCTAATATGGTGACATAATTAATAGCTCCGTTAATTTGTTCTTGAGGTAATCCGAAGGACATTGAGAACGAAGATCAGCACATTGAGGACCATGGCTTTCGTTTAAACAGCACGTAAGCCTCTATGGTATGTTTCAATATAATACGCAGTAATTCAAACTGTCAACGTTGGTAATTATCACCGACTTTCTTTTATTGCTAGGGTAAATTATATGTTTAATACCGTTTAACCTTTACTCATTGTCTTTCCTTACAACATACAGGCACCTGGCGATTCGCATGAAACAAACAGAATCGGCTACACTATTTTGCTGATACTTTCCTGTATCCTCAGCTCTTTTAAGCATTGGGTCGTTTAGATTATCTTCTAATGAGTAGTATGGGTATCTATGTCTTCGTTATGGAGTTGCGCTTAGCCCTGAACGAGAACGCGTTTACGATTCGAAATTTCTTGTTGGAATTCATGGTTTGATTGGATGATTCTGCAAAATTTGACTCTTCGAGACTACAAACAGTTTTGGGCGGGATCTTCAAAAACTTTTTAAAAAACTTATAGTACCTCACTCCCCGCACCTCATAAATACTTGCGATGGATCACTTCTGCCTAGCCGTTACGACTTTTACTACTTCTTTCCCTGTGACTTTACATTTATTTTCCTTTACATTAGAGCAACTACATCTAGCCCTATGCTGTTGACTGTAATGCTTCATCTCCCTAAGCTCGACATCACCTGCCCTTTCCTTTACTTGTAACTTTTAATTTATAGCATTCTTCCTTTTTTCCCTATTGCCACACCAGGTTATTTTTTTAATTTTTTCTCCTTTCGCACCGGACGAGAGAAGACACGTTCAGGCAAACGCAGCGCTCAACAGCATAAATAAACTAAATTTTCACCTGTAGCACCTCACAAAATACATCACAAAATATATATCTAGGTTCCATCGACTAATGGCCAAATGTTTTATTGCCAATCGCCTATATTATTGTTCTATCTTAACTTGTGTTCGGCCGAATTGCAACTTGAACAGGTAATATATATAGATTAATAGTGCATCTTGATATATAGTTGTTACTTTTTCTTCCTTCCTGACTTTTTATTTCCTTGCCGATTAACCTGGGCAATCTCACGTTTGCTGATAGTTAACATAGCGCCTCGCATCTTGCCGATACCATTGGTAATACCAGGATCTCGGTCACGCTTTTTGGTCTTTGCTTCAACATATAAATGGCGTGTGGACTTATCGTACAAGCCAAGGTCTTTAGCTTTCTGTAATCTCTTTTGCTGTCGTTCTTTCTTTTTTGCTTCTAAGCCTAGATGCATAGCCAAAGGCACTTTGATATTTGGTGACGGCTAGCGGACCTGGTCAATATTAACAGTCATTGTTCTGTGATCAACCTACCTTTACACCCAAAGTCTCTAGTTTACTCATCATGTGTTTACGGCGATCTCTACTGGACATTTCGTCCATGTCTATTAAATTCAGTCAACTCAATGGACACATAGACGGTAATAGGGATATACGAACGGTATTCTTCCAGCAGCTTGGAAGTCGCTAGCAGTTCTTTTAATTCTTGATCTTTACGTTGATTCTCTCTATATAAATACCATATCGAGTTAGCAGCCAAACAAAAGAGATTGAATGTAAAATCCAACTTACGCTTCTTCCTCGATTTCTTTGGCGGAGGCCGGTGTAGGGACAGGAGTATGAGTAGACTCTTCTTTAATCACCTTGGATGACTACCATATTCCCTAATTGGTTATCTTTGCCAGGCAATCTGGGCAAAAAAAAGGCTTACCATGAACGCCTTTTTTTCTGCTCTACTTTCCAAACTTTGCTTTTTCTGCAAGCTAGAGCCATCAAATACAATCACTTGGGGTTCCGATGTCTTAATGGAGTCGTTCTTTGCTAGGCTCTTGGCTTTTTTATTCGTTTTCTCCTCACTAAGCGATCATGGTCAACAATGTCTAATTCGAACAAGAGATCAACTTGCATGGTGTTGTTTTTTCGCTTAAGACTTAAATTCTTTTGAAGCAGTGAATTACTGGCCGTATTTGTTTTGACATTACTGATAAGGCTGGCTAGAGATGACATAATCCAAGCTTTGTGTTTTACAGTAATGATATATGAATATCAAACTGACACTTTTTTTCCATTGTTGCCGTTGGCGGGAACACAGCAGTCCTCTCGGGCACATAAGAATAATTAGGTACACCACCGTTTTTGAGGTTTTCTTGTCACTATTCCGAAATTCTTTACGGGCGGCTGGAAACATGCCTCGGATCCACCAAACAAAATTCTAATAAGAAGAAATATAATTATGTATATGGTTGTTTGGAACCTGTAGTCTAGGGAACAACAATAGCTTTTCAGCAACGAAAGTGGTTAAAAAGATACGATCGAACGGCTTAATGAAGCCACAATGATATGTTCTGACTGCTCTTTGCAAGTCGTCTCGTGTAAATATAGACAGACAGATGTAATTAACTTTACGTTTATGGAAGTTTATTGTTTTACTAAATGGATTGTCTTGTATGACTGGAATCTTTAGCGGATCGGCGCAAAGATCCATTTAATAAACAGTATGACGTGCTAACCACAATACGAGGATATCGCTTCTGTTCAGATATTGATAGTATGACCCTTTTTTCTTGGTTATGCTGCTACATTATTTCTGAGAGCTGAAGCTGTTTCAGCAACCTTTTCTATGCTCTTCTTGCTGAAGTAGCCATCGTTTAAACTGCCATAAAACATTATAAGCGATATCTCGGACAGTCTTCTGCCCAAAGGTATCGGTGTTGCTATTGTAGTGTACAGAACCCACAAAGAACTGTCAAAACCCATTTCATTTTTTGATGTACAAATAAGGACATAGTTCTATCGTTGCGTTTGATTGTCGTTGCTCGTCTAAATCTATTTGCTTCTAGCATAATATTCGTAGGCGAGTGACTGTAATTCGGGGCCGAAGGGCGATGGGATCTCAGATCGACCTGGTCTAGAGATAGGCGACCGTAGAAAGACGGTTTGGCAGGTCTTATAGTTAACCTCCAGGTATTCAGGGACAAACAAAAATGGTTGTGAGAAAGGTTTTGGCTCAAATTTCAGTTCAGTTCCTTTTTCACCCTTGAGCATCTGGATAGCGTGCGGGTCAACCGAGATCAGATCCCCGTCTTTGACTTTATGTGAAGGATATGGCATCTAAGTTGTCTAAGTAAGACGGCCTGCCATGCACCATCTGAAAGACTTCAGTTTGTTCGTTACCTTTTTGCCGTTGACAAGCACCTTTCCATGGACGCAGAGCTGGCGAGCGGCGTAGACTGAAGAACAAAAATTGGAACGGAAGACAATGAAGTCCAAGCGTCTTTCCAGATCAGCGTAAGTTAATACTGCTACAGGTGGATGAGCCACGGTTTCTGAAGCATTGTGAACGGTGGGAAGCTTTTCTTTAAAGAATCTGGCTTTAAATTGACGTTCATTCACCTCGTCTCCATGGTAAGCGCGCGTTTCCCGTTTGGCGAGCCATTTTTGTTGGAATAACGTCTTGTTGTTAAGATTCGGTTGCTCCTTTTGCGCAATGTTGTACAAATTGTACTTATTCCATGACATACGCGCAAGTTTTCGTGATAACGAGTAAACGGGTTTCCTCATTGTGGCGCTTAGATAGGAAACAAGTTAAGCCTTCGATTAATGGTGTTTATGGATATGGGATTTGTTTTCGCAGTCCTCTGAACAGTCCACCTCAACCTGGGTGATCCAAAGCGGACGCTGAAACAATCGGACTTGGCTTTCTCACTATGAATAAGACGTCTGACCGTAACAGAAGTTGAACTGCTTCGCTTCCCTCATGAAGCACTAATTCTACACGATAATAATGGAAAGGCCTCAAAAGTAGTAATAGGCCATAAGAATGAAGGATGAGAGCTGATCTTGCAGCAACAAAGCCGGTCGTCCATCGACGTATATGGCAAGGATCCATGAATCTGGTCAGTCTCCTACTTTCACCCTATATTGCTTTGTATACTATCTAGTCCGGATAGACAGGTACGTCTACGATGCTAAACATACAAACCGATAATAGCGCGAAAAAAGACGCGATGCGACGATCATAAAGCTGGATTAGTTGAGGTTCCGGTCTAGTCTGGGCTTTGGAGAAGCCAACTGAACACCTGACAACTATAGCCTGTGCCATGATCTCCTTCGATTAGCCTTGTTCCCTAGGAGACTATTGGCAGCAATGTTTTGAACGCTTCGTTTGCATCTCAGATACATGGATTTCCACTTGCCTTGTTCTTGATACAGTTGAATCATGACGCAATATACAATGAATATGAGATTTTGTAAGCTATAGTTTCCCTGTTCTCTGATAAAACCTATCTGGCTTTGCGATTTTCTGTAAAACTTCAATATACTGATACGCATGTCTCAAAGTTTGGCTCATATGCAAAGCTGTTGAAACAAGGATATCGATGCTCTGATCAATAAGCGTGGGCCAATTTGCCCAGGAATTGCCTCGGGCACTCCCCTCGGACACTCCTCCCCAAAATTATTTGAGCGCCGTTATGATAAAGTAGACGCCGCTTGATATATAAGCCAGTAAGAATATCAAGAGAGAAGCGGAGGAATAAAGAACAGGAAGCATCTCAACAACTAATAAAGTGCCCGAGATATTAACAGGCTATACAAAGTATGAAACATTTACATGCTAATCTATATAACAGTCTCACTAACAGCGTTATATAAAATAAAGAGAGGCTAGTCATAAGAAAGTTATTTAAGAAGTTATTAAGATATGGAGAGAGAGTGCCCGAGAAGGTAGTGTATGAGAGAGGGAGTGCTTGAGGCAAATCCCGGTTTTTTTGAACCTTTGAGTACTCTACTACGGCACTATGTCAGCGCCAAATTTATTTCCCATCAGCGTAAACACATTTTATAAGTGGCGCAAATTACGTGCAAAAAGCTCTAAAATCAGGCAGTCAGTTCCAACGTTAGTTTTGCTAGATCCTACTAAGTTTTCCTCGATCACAAAACAAAATTAGGAATCATATAAAGAAGAGTCTAAATTATGATGTACATGTGCCGAATCTATTTCAGTTCTTTTTTACCGCATTGTCTATCTCGAGCAAGGGTTGCTTGTTCTGATTGGACGCCGTGCGTTTGATCATGACATTGAGCATCACAAGATGACTAACATTAAGTGCTGTGGAGAATAGACGATGTGACGCATTGTGCTACGCTATCAATACTTCCCATAGCTGGATATTACGTACGTTGATGCTGCCCAGGTTGTAGGAGGAATGGGGGACAACGTGACAGGCCAGAGATCTACTAGACTGACCAAATGATATCATATTCTGCCAAAAGTAAGAAGCCGCGCGGACGAAGGTCTTCTCCGAATAGTTCGCAAAACTCCAGACAAATGGTATCATCTTCCTGATGTTCATACATGAACACAACTGCATATTTCTCACCGGCAGGCATGCCTCCCTTTCGGATAGGCTGCAGCAGGGTACAGTCCACAAAAGTACGAAGCAAGGACGGTTTCCATCCTAGTGGATAAGGTCGGCCGTTACGTCTGATGGTTGTGATGGTGTCAAAAGGCATATTATTGATCTCTGTTTTTGTTGCCTTGATAAGTTTGTCGCATGCTGCCGTACAAACAATGCCCTCGTCTTCGTATAATACGGTCCCTTTGTGAGCGCTAAGCTTCTCATCGTCTTTGAACGCTATCACCATATCCAAATCGAAGAATACGCAGTAAAACGTTGTGGAATTGATTGTTACATCGTAGTATACCCGCCGTGGTCCCGTATGTCTTGTCATATGACGAGTCGCTTGCTTGGCACGCGCCAAGATATGATTACCCAACGTCGGTATAGTCCAAGATTGAGTCAAACAGCGTGACCGAAATAGATCCAGAACGATTCGCTTAACGGAAACGTCATTTAATGCGTAAGAAACAAAGTGACTGGTCGGAATCTGTTCTGCAACCAATGACGGGTCTTTGGAACATGGTTTAACTCCTGAAGCCTCAATGAATCGGCATATAACTGTGAGCTCATCTTCAACATGAAGTTTCGATAAATGTGCTAAGAAGTACTTTTGCAAGAATTTTGTACGTAATAGGCTATTGCTGCCGATTCCATACAATTTTCGACAAGTCGAGGACAAATTGCTGTAGTCTGTTGCTGAAACTAGCAATAAGAAGATACTTTCAGCTAATTCCACCGGGAGCCAATCCATGTAATGTATGTCTATTTAAATCGCACGTCTTTGTAACTTTCTGATCGCAAAATATAATCTAATGCACATATATATAACGATATAGCTATCTGATCCCATCAGATAGGCACATCGTCATTAGCCATCGATATCATAAGCATGGTCATTTTGTTCATGATACATACCGGTCGCAATTTTTTGCTCTTGCCAATCTTGCTTTGTATTCAGCAAATCCTAATGCAAAATATAATTAATGACTTCTCACATAGAATGCCTTAATTATATATACATTTCCCGTAATAATTCACCGTTTTAGTTTTCTTATATTAGGCTATAATTTACGTAGGCTGATGGTTCTAGTATCCAAGCTGGTTAAAATCCTGGAACCGGGAGACCTTTGAACCTTTTACATAACAAGCAGTGAACATCATATGCCTAATACCTGTATATGTTTCAGTTTTAGTAATTGATATGGACCATCATGTGGACAACGGTCATAGATGAAGTAATCCCGCTGATAAATTAGCCAAGGTAAAGCTGATGGGTATCTGAGAAACGCAAGTTGACCCAAAATTGTGTTAGTTAACACTTATTGTTGGGGAATACATACATCAATAAATCCTCTATCTTTCTTTTTTTTTTTTTTTGACAAGAAAAGAAGTCAAGTATTACTCTCCCGATTCCGTAATGCATGGACTATATTTGCAGTTTAAACGAGAAAATCCCGGTGCGATTTATTCATTCGGCTAAAAAATGGGATGGATTCAACTTCTCATTATAAGCAAGGAAAGAAAATGGAGAAAAAGGAAGCTATTCGTGATGATGTGGTACTATTTGTTGAGGTAGATGCGTGATGTTGAGCAAGAGACGTCGCATCAAATGACGAGGATGAAGCCGGGGAGAACATGAATAGCCGGCGCCGATAGTGATCACTCACTGATGATTGATATGAAAGATCGCTATCCGTGCTATGCCCATCGTCACCATCATCTTCTTCGCTTAGAGAATCGCTGCCCTCTGATAGACTAGGGCGACAAGAAACAGGGGAAAATCCACGTTCACGCAATAGCTGGTGCGTCCAAGTTAAATAGAACCCTTCTTCATCTTCATCTTGGACCGAATTGCTGCAACTTCCTTTTTCTAGTCAGCAACATAAATGAGTGCGCAAAATACACAACAGAAGTGAATCACGTACGATCCATATCGATGCGCTTTGTATCCATCATTGAACCGTAGTATTTGGTTGAAAGAACAAACTCTATAGGAGATGGTGAATATTTGGTCCTCAGCTATATGTGACAAAATTCTTCACCTTTACTAATGAATTCGGAATTAGAAGTATCTAATGATATACTGATGGACTAAAGACTTTGTTAACACTTGACAATGCATGTTTAGTGTCAATGTACCTTGTCCGGTAAGCCCGGTTTAGAATAAACTGAAGTCATAGTAAAATAAGAATTAAGAAACGAAAGAAGAGAGATAGCGAATGGAGTATACACCGTTTAATAAGACCAAAGTCAAAAAAAAAAAAAGATTTAGGTCGCGGGACCGGCAGGGGCAACAGGGACAGAAAATGCTTTCTCTTTCTTTCCTTCTTTAAGGTAACCGATATATCCGTACTGCGTTGGTAACAAATAATTTATGCTTATCTTCTGCGGACCAATCTTTCACAATCTCGCTCAACAGTTCAACCCATTTCTGCCACTTGGCTACAGACTCACACACTGGCCAATCTCCTCCGAACATAATTCTGTCTTTTCCGAATGCTTGTACGGCGACTTCTACAAAAGGGCGCAACTGATCGGCACTCGGTTGTTTGATACTTTCCGTCACCAGGCCCGATACCTTGCACGCCACGTTTTCTGATTGGCCCAAGGCTAACATTTCTGACTTCCACCGTTCGAAGGCTGCCTCGCCCGGTTGACTATCACAAGGAGGCTTGGCCATGTGATCCAACACAAACTGTACACGCGGGCACTGTGACACAAGTTCACGGAGAGGGGGAAACTGCTCTGGTGCTGCTCGACTGTTAATAACTAGGTCAAGGCTGAGACCGAACTGCTCCAATGATTGTGTTCCTGCGATGAAGGCTGTATCTGTTACTCGACGAGGATCAAGCGCAGGGTCTTGGGTGATATAACGGATACCGCGCAAACGATCCCCGACAAGACGAACTAAAAGCTGCAAATATGCCGTAACTGAGCGACCTTGATGAATAGGGGCATGTGCCACAATGCCTTGAATTCCCCCAAAACTTTTGCTTGGTTTTAATTGTCTTGCATACTGAGCAATCCAGTCGGCTTCAATCAGTGCATGGTATGGATCGGCGTCTGCTTCGACATAGATTGCTCCACATACTCTGACATTTTTAACCTCTTTGCTATACTGATCCGCATCCATTCGCTGGTTAGATTGAGGGACACTTTGTAACCACGGAATGAACACTTTATCGGGGTGCCAGAAATGAACATGAGTATCGATAATATTGTTTGGAAGACTACATGTCATGGTTAGTAAAAAAGAACGAGACGAGAAGAAAAGGGAGGAAGTCTTATGCGCAAGCATTTTTGCAGCAAGCTATGTTTCACACAATGATGTCAGCCTGCAGTACTTATGACACCCCTTATTGGTGCCTGTGCGTTCCTGGTATACAGTCTCACGCCTCCGGCTAGTCTAATTCGCGGAAAGTTTTTATATACGACTTGTCCTTCCGAGCTGTTAAGCGAATGTTCTTCATTTATGATGCTGCTATCAGTTTATGAAGAAGCATTGTGCTTTGCTCAGCGAAAACTTACGGTGATCATCTCGGATTTCCTAACTAAAGAGCTTAACTTTTTGCTACTAATGCATTATCCTCGGGAAAAATGTCGAAATGTACAAGTCTTTATAAGATCATTCATTATGATGTATTGAGTCCTTTTAAATCATAGGAATCCATTTTTCTATCTTTCTACAAACAGACTCCCTTTGATGACTTTTCCTCTTGTTCAACACTTGCTTTCTTACGATGTCTCCGTACTTGGCGATTTATTCTGCAAGCATCATTCTTCTCCTTCCCGGTTATTAAAAAAAATGAGTGCTGGAAGGCTGCAGACGCATGATGAGGATGACAATATTCGTGTGCTCCCCAGCAATATACTGCCTTCGTTAGGAGCTTTCTTTTGAGCTGCCCCAAGAATGCAAAGGAGGCCTGTTGCCGAAGGCAAAATTGTTTTTTGACTAAGTTGCCGCAACAATGTCACCGCTCTTTGAAAGGAGCTGAGACGTACAAATGACCGTTTTTAAGTGTTTTGGATGGGCAGGCTTGACAAACGAAAAATAAGTTGCGAAAAGTCTGTGTGCGCATCACAAGTTAGTTTACGGCTACATTTTATCTTAACTTAATTTATGCATGGTGTGTTCTCGTTGACGCGTTTGCCTGTCAGGCATGGTTCTAAATATTAGAGCATTGTTGTATGGAGGAAGTTGCAGCAATTTTCTGCTGCTTTCCTTCAAGCTCTGGAGCCGATAGACGTAGGTATAATAAAGGACTAAAAGCGGAAAAGGCCTTTTGTGAGGGCAGCAAGTCAAGGGCTCCTCTATTCCAAAGCAGTGGGATATTATTGTTATGAGCTTCATTTATCAGGATTAAAGCGTGATTTTTAACATGACATCACTTTAAAATAAAGGCATCCAATGCGCCTGTTATTCTTTTCTTAGCAAATGTTATATTGTAGAACATTACTATCATTGTTTATTTGCCTCATATGTGGTATTAGTCTCACCAAGAAAAATGTTTCGCCTAAAACTGAAGGTCGGTTCCTCTTTCATTAGAGTGACAAATAACTAAGCAACGTTACATATATAATCTGTTTAGCACTGGGAGTGTCGCACAGTGATATAAGCTATGCTATTATGCAGATGCCCAGAATTATAGTAAAATAGCATAAATATCTCTCTGAGATATATGTATGAAGCTGTAATGGCGAAGCTGTGGTTTTTCGGCAGAAAAGTGAGAAATCATCTTTTATATCAAGGACCACAATCTTACATCTTAATAGTTTTATTTTCAATAGAACTGGTATAGATTATTTTTGAAGTTGCCTGTTGCTACGGTAATACACCGCTTAGCCAGCCTTGTGCTGTGGAAAAAAAGTTCGTTGAGCTTTCGGAAAAACAACGTGGATCTGGTTTCTAAAACCTCGTAATCACGTAGAAACAACGTTCTGCTAATTGCTTTGTTTTTGTCCTAGTAATGACAAAAGCTGTTATAGACTCACAGAACTGCGGTAATGGACCTTGTGATCGTTGCAAACATAGCTTGCAAAAATTACACACTGATGCGCTGCGAGGCATTTTCCCCAAGAATAAACATTGGCTACTATTGTACCTATTTGACTTCATCTTATTCTTCCATTTAGAAACCATAACAGCCATAATAATAAAAAGTATTTAGGCTTAATGACGGCACGTCTCTCCGTAGAAGACATACAACAATCTAATAGTAGGGGCCAAGAAGTATATTAGATAATAATTATAAGCAATTATTGGCATAGCTGTTCAAAAGCATTTGGCCGTCAACGTTAAGACAGGTCTGCTTGTTTATCCTTGGCCACAAGGTCCTGCATATGCTTCCGTTTATCCACATATTAACTGGATTAAACAAAACTATCAGAATATTATTTCGCGGTATATAAAGGCCAGCATAGATACCAAATGTAAGACGTATAGTGATCTCTCTTAAAATGACTAATTCGCCAAGTAGTTCGGAAAATGGAAAGCATCATGAAAAGCTCGATCAGATGCAACAGAAAATCCCTGTATTGAATGTCGTTGGTGATGGGCAAGTTACCCCTCAACTTAAGTCCGCTTACGTCGTTACCACCATACCTAAGGAGGGTTTGCCTCCGGTTGAAGTAACCGTAGCACTGCCCCAGACGAAGAAAACGCTGAAGAAGGGCTACAGTGAGACGAACCAATGGAATTACATCAATTACGGATGGAACGTTTGCAAGAATTTATTCTTTATGGTTTATTACAACCCGAGCATGATCTTTACCTCGCCCTTCAGTATTGTGCTGCTCATCACAACCTATTATACACTCTTTGCTGCAGTAGTTCTTGTCTCAGGCGCACTTAAAGTGTATTGGTGGATCAGAAGCATAAAGGGATACGAAATGAGCCTTTACGGTATCAAAAAGAGAAGTAATAGTCTAAACTTGACAGCGAATTTTATGATGATTAACGTTTTGTAATTTCCTAGTATATATCCTATTTAATCTAGGTAAGTCCTACGTCGATATACGAGACGATTCATTATCTCACAGTATGAATCT
Organism: Apophysomyces trapeziformis B9324; assembly: GCA_000696975.1. Lineage (NCBI taxonomy): Eukaryota > Fungi > Mucoromycota > Mucoromycetes > Mucorales > Mucoraceae > Apophysomyces > Apophysomyces trapeziformis. Next base: position 21,545 of record JNDP01000887.1, read on the forward strand.
CGGCTCTATTTTTGGCTAGCTGAACCCGCCTTTCTCTCAGACGAAGAGACGAGGGAAATTGTACGGACTACTATTCCTAGTCTAGCGAATCCTGCACCAAAAGATGATTACACCAACCTTAGTTTCCGACCCTCTGTGCGGCAGCGCATATTTGATTTTTCAATCGCACAAACATTATTACTCTTGTCCACATTGATCTATCAACGTGATGGAGTCAAGGTCCGCTCTGCTGTAAAGCTTTTTTGCGAAAAAGATCAGCATTCGCGTAAAGAAGGTATAGACAAGCTAAAAGCATCTGTTAAACGCGTCAAAAACATTGCAGATACTTGGGATCTTGATTTCTATGGTAAGAATTTCAAGTCAATTATAAATGATATAGTATTGATCCCTTCTACCTTTCTTTTCCTTTAGGTGTTACGGAGCTGCATTCCGTGGCAGGTCCATTTTGCGGGGTCTACCTTTCCAAAGCTTATCCAGTCATAATTGTTGCATTCAAAGGAACTAGCGTAGACAACTTTGAAGAAATTGTCGTGGATGCGGCCCTTCAGCGAGTGGATGCCCGACCTTACCTATTTGGTGCTACACATCAAGGTTTCTATGAATCTCTTTTCTCTAACTCGGGTTTAAGCAGAAACGAGGTTCATGATCCCTATCATAACATTATAAGAGAAATCAATTACCGTGCATGGACCCTCAAGAACAAACTTGGCACGACCGGAAAGGTACAGCTTTGGATTACTGGCCATTCCCTTGGAGCAGCCATGAGTACATTGCTCTATGCTAGGTTGCTCAAATGCCCACAAGATCTAGAAAACTGTGACCTTAGGGACTGCTACACCTTCGGTTCACCAGCGGTGGGTGATAGCGAATTTGCATCTACGTTTTCTTCCTACGGACTCAGCCCACTTGGTCGCTCTTCAACCCTATGGCGGGTGATAAATAACAAAGATGTAGTCTGCAAGGTGCCTTTGGCTAAAAGTAATCGCGCCATTGGTCAATACATAAGCAAGACAGATCTTTTCAACTATTTTCATGTTGGTCATGCTATCAAATTGGGCCACAGCGAAGAAGAACCCATTCAGGAGCAACCATCCGTTTACCGACCAACTACCGATGTCAGATTCGAGTGTGGTGCATGGGAGCCTCCAACAGTGTCATCTGCGCAGAGTGGCGATATGTCTTTCAAGGATGAGCACAATTTCGTCGTTTCAGTTTTAGAGCGACTCTATCCCTCGTTTTATCGTCTAATGCCTGCTTCTTTCATGGACCATAGTTGCGAAGGGTATCTTCGCAAACTTCAACGTGCGCAGCGTTATTGCATATCCCTGTTGAACGAAGAGCAAAACGCAAAGATAATGCAAGGGTCATAAGATATCCATGTCTATTGCCGTTTGCAACTTCAATAAAAAGCTCAGTATTTTGGTTAACCGAACTTGAGATATCAGACCAACTTATTGTAGGAAATGAGGTGTCTCTCCTTTTAAGTATGTCAAATTTTTGAAGCTGTCCAGATTCAGGCAGCTAAAGGCATGTGGTTGGACCATGTTTTGTTTCTACAAGCAGATAGCTCGTTCGAACGGCTGTAGGTGACATCCAATACCTTGTTTCTTTCTTTTTTCCTTAACAGAAGCGGCATTTTCAATGCATTTGTTTCTGTCACTAGCTGCACTCTTGTTATTCGCCATGCACAATAAGGGTTTGAATAATATTTTGCGGATAATTGTCAGATCTATTATTCCATTCGGCTATATTTACAAGGTTGACTTTCTAAAGTTTACGCTTGAAGTAATTCGTTCTTGTTCTTTTCCTTGATGTCGCCATAACAATGCTTGCACAGATGATGTAACAACTTGTGATTACCGCAAGCAGGACATTCGGTGACATTCTCCTTTAGTGGTAAACCCTTGTTTGACGCTCTCATTCTCTTCTTTGAGTGCGATGTTTTCTTCTTCGGTGCAGCCCAGAGGACAGGTTCGAGCCAGCAGGGCACCTGGAATGTATTTTGTGTTGTACTGTCAAGCGTCGCTTGTGACAATGAGAGTGTTCCGAAACGAGAAGTCTGAACTTTCAAGCTTCCGTAGAATTGAGCAGTAGGTCGTGCGAAGGAACGTAAACTCATGCTATAAGCCAAGGATTAACAAACTGTGCCGAAATGTGTGCAAGGTTGGGACAAGTTTACCTTTCTGTTACAAATTCCCCTTTGACCTTGAGCCCTCAAGCCTGGTTTTCTGTAAGCCACACAAAAGTCACGTTTGAGAGAAGGAGACAAAAGCCCTCTCTGCCCGCAGTCGCGTCTGCTTTAATGGACGCTGCACCCAATAAGTCTAATGTAAAAAAAAACATCACATAAAGAGCTATAATAAAAATCACCCTATAAACTGACTTTATCCTTTCCTGAATAGCCTCTTTCAATTCCCGGAAAATCAGCTGTTAGCTCTCCCAGTTTGAGCCAAGCTGCAAGTTCCTACGAGAACCAGTGGTTACTTGCGGACGACAAAAAAGGCCCGTTATCGCGTAGAAAGAGTAGCACAACTGAGGAAGTTACAAAGTCGTCAAAAGAAGATAAAGGCAAAGAGCATGTTAAATCATCGGCACGGAAAGATAGTGCCAACAAGCCTGACTCTGCAGCTCCACGGAAATCCCAAAAGGAGATGACAAAAGCTGAACGTCGTGAACTGCAAGAAAGACAGCGGTTGGAGAAACAACAACGTATTGCAGCAGGGTTGCCGAAATCCGCCAAAAAAGCCTCAGAGCTAGAGGCACACAGCAAAAAGCCGGCAGCTGCACCTGTCAGCGCCGAAGAAGCGCAGAAGAAGAAAGCACAACAGAAAATTCAGAAGAACCAGGTTCCTTGGTTGTTGCATCTGGATGCACCTGAACGCCCCAACACAACTGGTTCCAACAAAGATTTGCATCCTGCTGTTCTCGCCTTAGGATTATATTTTTCGGAGCACAAAATCGTGGGTTCGAACGCAAGATGCGTTGCTATGCTGCAAACCTTCTCAAAGGTAAACACATTCCAAATACAGCAACATCAGCTATTGCATTGTCTAAGAAGATGAAAAAAAAACAACTATAGGTGATTGAGGAGCACAAACCACCTTCCGATGCATCATTTTCACGACATATTCAGAAGCACCTGGATCCGCATATCGCCTACTTGTTGAGCACTCGCCCTATGTCATTAAGTATGCGTGAATGTATACGATGGTTGAAGAAGGAAATGGCAGATATTGTGGAAGAAGATCCACCTTTGTCGGATGACGAGGTAAATCCTTGCTCCGGATATTAATAGTGGATTGAATAAGAGGTCATGTTAGGCACGTAATCGATTGGTTGAGAGAATTGAACATTTTATTCGTGAGCGAATCACAATGGCAGACCAATTGATTGTTCAGAACGGTCTGCAGAAGATTCATGACGGCGATGTGATCTTAACTTACGGCAAATCATCCGTTGTTGAGAGTCTACTGCTGGAGACCAAGGCAAAAGGGATCGAATTTAGCGTCATTGTGGTGGACAGTCGACCTCTGTTTGAAGGTACATATATTTTGTCAAATATATATGGGTCCGCTAAACGTTACCGCAAAACAACCAGGCAAACATCTCCTCAAACGTTTGGTTGCTGCAGGAATCGATTGTTCATATCACCTATTATCCAGTGTGTATGTTGCGCTCAAATCTGTGACCAAAGTCATCATGGGTGCGCATGCCTTGTTGAACAATGGTGCTGTTTATTCTCGTGTTGGAACTGCTATGGTTGCCATGGCAGCCAGTGACAAGCAGATTCCAGTTATGATCTGTTGTGAAACTTACAAATTCGTCAACCGTACCCAAGTGGATTCGTTCGTCCTGAACGAACTTGGTGAGTTTAAATTTTGATGTTTTATAACGGAACGCTAACGGTACGACAGGAAATCCCGATGATCTGGTGGAGACCAAACCTACCTTCAACTCTCATCACCAAAGCCACCCCAGTCCTACATCGTCTGCTTTGGCGTCATGGCGTGAACAGCCGAATCTCAGATTACTCAATCTGTTGTACGATGTGACTCCTTCGAGATACATTACTTTGGTTATTACAGAAGTGGTAAGTGACATAAGTATAAGCGAAGCAATTTTTTTTTGACAGTTGTGTAGGGATTGATTCCATGCACATCGGCACCTGTGGTAAGTGTTCTACTGCGGATAGAAACTATTTATGGTAACATCCATTATTTTATGACATTTAGATTTGGCGTGAGTACAAGTAAGTGGTAAATGTATTTGATTATAGCATGTATTCACCGTTTTTCTTAGTGAGGAATTCGGTAAACGTGTTTAAATACAAGTTAAATAAAAAGTATATGCATATTACGATGATACACTCAATCAGTGGCATATTTCAAACCAATTTCCCTTCGCCATTGATCCATGGCGCGAATTTGGCCCAAAGAATCATTCCATGTCATGAACTTGCTTTCTTTCTGTCCTTCTAATACAGCCTCTGCCACCGCATCAGCCTCGATAGCAAATAGATTGGTCTGTTCTAACGCTACAGGGATTATTTCCGGCTTCTTTCCGTGCTCGCAGAGTTCGATCTGCACAGGACCAAGGATTGTTAGGTCTGGTCTCCAAAGATTGCATACTTTGATAGATCCCTTGCTACCGATCACTTCCACGCCACAATCGCTGTCGGCGAAGATACCTGTGAACAGCTGAGCTGAGATCGCGTTGTCGAAGGAGAGCGATGCAACGGCCCATTCATCGACTTGGGTCTCTGGTTGGATGTGACCTACACCTTTCACCTGAGTTGGATCTGCGAAGCCTTTTTGGTCTGCTGCACCAGCAATGAGGCGAGAGAACGACATTGGATCTTTAAAGGGAGAAAGGAGTAGGGGTATTAGAGACTTTGGAGTTCACGCCAGTGGACTAATACTTACAGCCTCCAATATCTAAGATGGCGCCGCCTCCCAATTCGTTTCGCCATAACCGCGAAGTGGGGCCGAGGGGTCGGCCATCAAATGAGAAATTAGCGCGTACCAATTTAACCTGACCTATCACGCCTTGACGTACTAACTCCACTGTCTTCACCGTCTGTGGGTGACAGCGGTACATGTATGCCTCCATAAAAAATACGCCGTTGGCTCGGACAGCTTCAAAGATACGTGTTGCCTCGGCCTCATTCATTGCCATGGGCTTTTCAACAAGCATGTGTTTCTTTGCTTTTGCTGTTGCTACGGCGACTTCACAGTGATTCGGATGCGGTGTGGCGATGTAGACAATGTCCACCTCGGGATCTTTCAGCAGATCATCGTACGTGCCGTAGCATTTGTCAGCGGCGACATTGAACGATTGACCGAACTTGACAGCTGTTTCTGTGGAACGACTGCTCACAGCTACCAGTTTACCTTTGTGAGCCACTTGGAGAGCAGTGGCAAAGGTTTTTGCAATATTTCCTGTGCCAATGATACCCCAGTTCAAGATAGACATAGCGGGAATAGAAAAGAAAGAAAGGGTCGTGAGAAGGGTCTTGAATAAAAACAAATTAGATATACATTTGCCCAAATTGGGGAAAGTCGCGCTTTCCCAAAAGCAGTTGGTCGCCTTTTCAACACCTAATATTCGTATCAATCGCTTATATCTTTCTCTCTTCATTCTTTTTCTTTCTATATGGGAAGCTTCTATGAAAATGTATAGTAACAAGCTGCTGACAATCATGGCAGGCCTGAGTATACGTTCTCTGATGACTGATCATGAATCGTATAAATTCCATACTCTGTAATTATGTCATATTCGTCTATCAATCCGTAGTAACGCTCTTCTCCAAAATCAATATTGCTGTAACAAAGCTTGTCTTATGATATTGTTGTGAGTTGATGTCGAGAACATATCCACTAAAAGTGATAAAACAGAACCAGCTCCTGTAGATTTCTAGTGTATTGGACGACTTATTTTAGAAATCTGGCTGGGCTTAATTGTAAATGAACGATGACATCGAGAAAAAAACCGCTAACTTCATAAGAGCTTAGTCAGTCTGATTTTTATTTGATATTCAGTTGACCACATTTACAAGGAGAATTGTACAGAGTTGAAAGTGGCAATAGGTTTAACAATAAGCCGAACGAAAGCTTCAGAACCCTCAGACTCTTCAATAACGATCTTCATCACGTTATCGTGTTCACCTATGTCCTCGTTTGTTTCAATCACTCTTTCGACACCAGCTTTGACAAAGAGTGGGAGTTTGGAATATACTTCTTGATTTACGTTAGAGATGGCGAGAACTTCAAAGCCAAGACGGTTTTCGGCAAAAGCTTGCTTGATAATGGCAATTTTCATCTTGTTTCTTGTTATCGAGGGTTAAAAAACAGAAGAAAGAATAGATAAGAAAAGACAGAGACTTGAGGTTAAAAATAATTGAGATTTTTAACACGTATTCGTCATCTGGACGTGCTTCTTGTCTATGCGTGTTTATTGGTTGGGCCGTGTCCGTTATGCGGATATGTTCGTATGAATGGCAATGTACAAACTTTTTAAGGATGATGTATTCATTTTGTGTACATATAGCTATGTTCTGCATATGCAAGTATGTGTCTCGGTTGAGAACGAAGTATCTTCTCATTTTCGTATTTGTCAAAATATGTTTAAAAAGGAATATATACAATTATCGTTCCGTCTTATGAGCAGTTTACGTTCAGTGCAGAAAAGGAAAAAAAAACCCAGGTGGAAAACCCGGGCTGTTAACTTAATCGGATCACTGTTTGACAAAAGTTTATCTGTCTGTGACCGTTCCCTATTGGACCTCTTCTAGTGCTAGTTTGCTGTAAATTTAGGTAACCGAGTAAAGTTTATGTTATCAAGCTCTTATGTCGCCAATCAAATCGCTCTACGAACCGGGAAACTTTCAAGATTTTTGTGTTACTCTGTCGCGTAAAGGCGTTCTAATTATCACTGTGTGGCATGAAACCTTTTAAGAAGGTGAAAAAGAACACCATAGCATCACTTGTGAAAGTGTTATACATGGTACAGCGCTCACTAACAAGTATAAAAGTCGACTGTTTAGTTAGATCGTTCAGTATTATCCCCTCACACTGATATCTGAACATCGAAACAAAATGCACTTTACCTCCAAGCTTGCTGTCGCTACCTGTGTCATTGCTTCCTTGTCTGTTGCCACTGCTGCTCCCCCATCGTTTGACCATGCACCTCATGATGTATCTGAATTCAAGATTTTCAGATACACTGGCTTGAATGTCAATACTACACCTGAAGTCATTGCCGATTCTAATCAATGGTACTACCACAATATGACCCTCGGTGGCAAGATTGAAGAAGTGACCATTGCTGAAGCTCGCGCCCCCTTGGATGGTAATGGTTATCAAACAATGCTCGGCAACAACCCCCCAGCTGGTGGTTTCCTTGTTACGAACGATGAGAATGATTTGCAAAAGCGTGGAGCCTGCTGCACATTCTCTGTCTGCGGGCACCGTGTGACCATCTATCTTGATTAGCTTGATACATTACCAAAACTAATTTAACCAACTGTCAGTTATTTTTTCTCAATAAATGAATTGCTTCCCACAAGTACTTATTGCACAAAGAAAGGATATATAATACTAGATGATCGCCGCCATTGGCAATTAGACTAGCCTCTCTCTGTCTTGATATCCACATTTATTGCTTTACATGCAATCGGTCGGCCTCAATCAAGAACGTCATTGCGGGAAGTTGGAGATCAGCGTGTATACACCTGAGGGCTGGAAACACACAATTCTGAAAAGTGCGAATTTTCTAATTTTTCATAGATCCAGTCGATTACATGTTTCCACAAATTTGCAATATTGCATAAATCCCCGAATGGATAGCGCATATCTCTGGTTTTTCACCTGTAACTGTTGCTTTGGTTTGTTCAGGAAACTTGCACTTGCACCACTGTTTAAACTCCAAATCTTAGACTTGTAAGCTTTCGATGAATTCTTGTGTATGTTGACAAACGTCTTCCGGTGACTAGTAGTCGCGGATTCGGCCATGGCCACCCTCCACGCATCCAGTTGCTGCGGTCAACAGATGAAGAAGACCCAGAGCCGATTTCTCATGCGTTGTTAAACGTCTGATTAGGGTAAGGCTAGTTTGAGTCCAAAAGGTAAGTGAAAATCCAAAAAGTGACAAGGTAGAGGGAAAAAAGTGATAACTTGACGAGTTTCATGCTATGGTCGAGGCATCTTTTTATATCTTTTGAAAGTGCAACAAGGATTCATTTATCATACGTTTCTATTAGTTGTTCACCGCTGTATGGAGTTAGACAAATACGTTCGAATCTTTATGTGGAACAAAAAATCATATGCCTCTGCGTGTACGAGAGTTGCTTGATTTTTTTTATGAAGTTGTGACATTTGATCCTTATGCTGCTATAACTTCTGTTTCGCAGATGCTTTTTTCTCTTCAGTGTATATAATTTACATAGAACAAGGATTGTTATTTCTCTCTTGTTGAGCTTCTGCTCACATATGTTGTAAAGCTTGTACATATTCTGTTACTGTAATATTTATGCTAGCTAAACTTGTTGAGTTTTAAACAGCTTGTGCTACATTTCATATAGACAAAGAACAGCCGTTATATCTTCTGCATAAAGTTAGTTTTGGATATTTCTCCATTAGACTCAGTGACATTCGATTTCGGATTTGTTATGCTAACCTGCCACCCAAAAGGTGCCCTTCTGAACAACCTGCTAGGCAAGCGCCAGCGAGCCAAATATTTATTACTCCGAAATAATATGGATTATCATTACCCTTAGGTCTAGTTTCAGTCGACTCCTGGCTGTGACCCATCAATTGTTGGGACTCTACTATAGCGATGCTTTATTCCTCCGCTTCTCTATTGCTATCCTTACTGGCTACTACATCAAGCGGTGCTCAGTTTATCATAACGGCGCTCGGATGACTCGGGGTAGGAGTGCCCGAGGGGATTGTCCGAGGCAACTCCCTAAAAGTTTTGCTTTGGCCGGAATATGGGTAGCAAAGAGGAGTCGGCTTTGTAAAACAACTAAACTGTTCTTAGACGAAGGCAATGATTTGACGTTTGGTTTTTAGAATGTGTATTATATTTTGACAGGAATTTCCACGGTAAGTTAAATGCGTGTCATACCTAGATTCAGTAATATCTCAAACCTTTGTAATCAATTGTTTTGCCTCGATTTAATTTAACCAAAACAGGCGTACAAGCACGCTTAGTTCCACATACAAGGTCTTCAGCGATAGGGTACGCTAACTGAAGGCCGCTTCCATAAAGAAACGGTTCGATTTCTCATTATTACACTAGATAACAAACACAATGACTAATAAGCAGTTAGGCCATTTCCGATTTTACTTTCTTTTTCTTGATCAGAAGAGACAGGAGATAGAGGGAAGAGGATATGAAGGTTCAGCATACATCTTTCTTCTACTTGGAGCAAAGTGTGCCACCGCGTTATTCACAGTAATGAAAGTAGCTAGGAAAGTCATCCGTCATGTGAAAAGGATATCCAGGTTCTATCCATCATCAGGTCGATTGACAGTGTTTATTCAAAAAGCAAAATTATAAAGCTTGTTTCCCTGATGACTAGTAATACTGCTGCATTCCGATAATGTATCGTTCTTATGTATAAAACCGAGGAAACAATTGAGGCCGACCGATTGCATGTAAAGCAATAAATGTAGATATCAAGACAGAGAGAGGCTAGTCTAATTGCCAATGGCGGCGATCATCTAGTATTATATATCCTTTCTTTGTGCAATAAGTACTTGTGGGAAGCAATTCATTTATTGAGAAAAAATAACTGACAGTTGGTTAAATTAGTTTTGGTAATGTATCAAGCTAATCAAGATAGATGGTCACACGGTGCCCGCAGACCGAGAATGTGCAGCAGGCTCCACGCTTTTGCAAATCATTCTCATCGTTCGTAACAAGGAAACCACCAGCTGGGGGGTTGTTGCCGAGCATTGTTTGATAACCATTACCATCCAAGGGGGCGCG
>JNDP01000888.1:0-29508 GCA_000696975.1 Apophysomyces trapeziformis B9324
TGCAAGATGTGTTCGCAGATAAACAAGTATCAATCGATCCAGAGAACGACTATATATACGCCCATGCCATATATTTTGGATGTTCCTAGCTAATTGACGAAGTTTCTCCGTAAGCGTTAAACTCAAACCAGCGGGAAAAGAAAAGCCAGGTTGATGCGATGGTAATAGCTTGTTCCATACGGGATGCCTTGCTGCAGAAGTAGCGGTAAGCCTCTGACTAAACAAGCGCGTATGCAGGAATTGCAAGTGCTCATGGGTAAACATCTTGTGGAAATACCATTGTTTCCCGGTTTGTCTAAATTGCGTGGCAGAGGTGCTACAGGTATTGTACTATTATTACAAAGGCCTTGGTCTGGATGTCTTTGCGCGTACTTCGGTAAAAATGAGTCCACTTTTGGATACGAGGAAGTCTGATTCAAGGATATCTCAACTTCGCCAGTTTTCTTGACAATGATGCCCTTGTTCGCAATCTCGAGCATAAGAGCGTTGACAACCGCCATCATATCGGCTGCATAGTCCGTTACTTGTATAGCAGTAGCAGCCATCTTTTCTTGGAAAGTTTGACGATCATCTACAGGAAGGTCATCTCTCATGATCTTTTTCCATGTCGTCGGACAAGTACGTAGCCGTTCAATTTCGATTTCTTCTGCAGATTGAGCCTTCTTTCTCTCATGCTCTTCTTGTAGTTGTTTAAACTTATTTTCTGCTACCAATCTTTGATCAGGGAATGAGCCTGCCACGTATAACAACCAGTCTTTATGAACGTCATGCCCTTGACCGACGGTGTTTCGGACCGTTCGTAAGGACAACCCTCCCAACTTGTCAGCTTGCTCAAATAAACCTCGGGGAACACGTTCACCAGTGTTGATTTCTTCATAAATTCTGTTCCATGACGAATCATTCAGCGTTTTTCTTTTTAACCATTGATCTTAATCGTTTATCGATCTCATTCGACAGTCTTTGCTCGAAAGCCAACTGTAACGCCTTTTTTGCCTCTTCTATGGATGTCTTTTTCTGTTTCCGTTGCTTTTTGTGTTCGCCAGACCCTAACCGGTCTGGCAGGGGGGGCCTTTTCTGCTGATACGAAGATTTTCCTTTTTCAGACATATGAAGGAAGACGTCTAGCGTGGTGCATTAGGTATATGACGCCCGGGTATGCTCAAACACACTTATGATATGTTTAAAGAAGTGAAAGAAAGTTATCGTTTACTATATATCTGCAATAATTTTATGACTCTGACGTTCACGGTCAATCTTCGTCTATTTCAAAGCGTCGGTTCTGAGAAAATAACTTGAATAAACAAGCGTTAAAATTATCAAGAGCTGAATCAATGTTTGTGTGCCAGAACAAAGAATGCGCAAGCGTATCAAAAGAGCTTATTTTTGTATTCCCCTTACATTCGCTTGCCGTATTGCATAACTATGCTTCTTTTAAAACCTTAGCTTTACATGGTTGCTCTATATGATACCAGTGATATGAGAACAAACGGAGACGGATAAAACCTTTCGAGATTGTTAGACATGCTTATTTCACTTAACTTTGTCTGCCTACTTATACTTATTTGATCTTCTGCAGAGTTATAACTAGTAAACGTTTGTCTCAGAGATAAAGCTCTAATTTAAAAAAGAGGTGCAGTAGCCGGTATTCCAAGATAAGAAACTCACCGTTAATGGAAACACGTTATTTTTGATGGAACACATGTTCTCAAGATATTCCAACAACGCTCATTATATTGAGAATATGCATATATTATACCTTTGGTAACCATTGATCTTCTATGCATATGACAAAGAAAAGTAATACTTTTATCCCTTGACAGAATCCCTTCCTTGTCAATATCATTCGTGAAAGAGTGATGCTTAACATGAAGCAATTATCCCGTCCAAAATTTCAACCTTAGTTCAGATGATTCTTTATTATCTATTAGATCCCCTTTCCATCAATCTCTTGTATAAAGCTTTTAGAGAAGTCTGAAGGTTATATGGGGTATACAAATTTTTTTAATGCATTTCTGTTCTTTGTTTTCCTTGTTATATGCTAGACTTGTTATTGATAAACAAACAAGGGGACTTTATGTCTTATTTTAGATCCGAAATGCTTGAAGACAAATTCTTGCTCTAATTCTGAAGAGATCCATATCTTCTGGTAGGGCCCTATATTAAAAAGCAGAGTTCAGGTTGTTGTTAGTTCAGTAACTGTCCTCTTAGTTTCCTCTCTTCTGATATTCTGGCTTGCTTCTAGTTTTTAGCTCATTGTCAGATGCATGAGAGTCTTTGTTACAAACTATAATCTAATCCCGTTAATTGTTTCCTATTATGATATAGCTAGATCCAACGAAAGCAGTATTTAAAGGAAAACCTCTATTTTTTTTTTTTTCAGTTATCTCTCCTTCAAACATCGCATCCGAAATTTTCTTTTCTTTCCGCTCTCTGATCTATCCTCCTCGTACTCTTTGGCTTTCTATCCACATAGTCCTTCTCTTTTCTCAGTTTTAAGTTTTTTTATCTTCTTTCGGTAAAAAAAACCGCTAATATACATACATCAACGTACTTATGTTTGTTGTTTATATATTTAGCCTGCACGACCTCTGTTCCGAACCGTCACTGGCTTTTCAGTGCTCCCTACTTTTGTAGAAGTAAGTACTTTTTAACGTGTATACTTACAGAACTAAATTTATTCTTTGTTGTGCGTCACTATAAGGCCCACCATACGCTGTATCGCCTCAAGTCCTCTGCAGTGCTAAATATAAAATGGCCAATTCTACGCCATCACCATTTTTTTTCCACCACGACCCACCTGGCCAAGGTGCGGCGTAGGTCCCCGTCCCCACGGGAATACCCTTCGGGGGTAAGTAAAAAAAAAGATGTCAAGCTATCCTTCCATTTACTAACCATGAACGTATTTTTTACGCTGCTCGAATGAATTTTGTGTCCACTGGAGGACCAAGTTGAGGTAAGCAAAATATAATTTCGCGCATAATCCACTTACTAATGACGCATATTTATATCCCTTTTAGCGCAAACTTGATCCTTGCATGGACGCAAAATTTATTTAGAGTAGCGTAAAAATTGTTCAATAAGCAGTATTATGTGATAAAGATATAGATCGATCCTACTTTCTCGCTTACCTTCTTTGGAATGAGATAACTTACGTCTATATTGAGACAGTCAGACGTTCGCTAAGACTGCCATTGGTTGAAAAACGCAGACCAAGCATAATTTAATACAGTAATTCAGTCTGGACAAGATCCAGTTGGCTACGTTACATTTCCTTTACGAAAAACTATCTCTTAACATGAAAATACGTGAGTATATCGCAAGTTCGATGTAATGGATATGATAGGTCTAAGCTTGTAACGTGTTTACGTTACCAATTTGCTGCATTGGTCAGTCTATTGCTTTTATCAAGTGATAGAAAGGTAGCTATGAGAATTTTTCTTCCTTCTTCTCAAAGGCCTTGTATCTCCAATTTTCTCTTATCATTCTGTCACCTCTATGTATCCCTTCTTTTTTTCTTTGGTCCGGATGCAGCCAGGTGTAGAATCAGCTTTTCACAACTTAATAGCAGCGCAACTTGTTTACACCTTTGCTATATACTTCAATCGATCCGGTTTATTACGTTCTGTCGTACGAGTTTTCCATGCCGCAAAACTAAGTAGAGTATATCTATGGTAGCATAGATGTTATTGGAAATCGCAAAAATAACTTGCTGCGCAATAAAGAATAATAAGATCATTTGCGCTTGCTCGGTTTGCTTATTATTGTTTATCATGTTTGTTCCGCTGTGCAATAGAATATTTCATCAATTCCAAGGCTGCGACGCGTTTGCATGATGGCCACCAATTCTTTGATCGCTTCCTCTAGGATAACGACATTGTTGAGGAGCATTGACAACGTAATTTCCGTGCTTTTATCCATTCGACGCGATTGTGACGGATTTGCCTTTGGTGCGAATGTTGCCTCATCATCTTCATCAAGATCCAAAATGGGTTCTTCCTGTTCGATGAAGGTGGATGGGAACAAAGGCTGAATGCGCATGCTTTGTGTCTTACGAGCATGTACTGCTATAGGTGAAAGTGGGTTGGCCATGATCGGATTACTGTTGGTAGTAGCACTGGACGTCGTTGAGGTAGCTGCTAACGAAACAAGAGATCCAGCAGCAGCCATTGCAGCCGCAGTGGTCGATGACGAGAGTGATTTGGATGGATTAGGAGGTATGACAAAAGGCTGTAGCTTCGTTTGGCCGTTTTGAGTGGAGGTGGAGGTGGATGGACGCATAGACGGTCGGCGATGGGCCGAGTTGGATACCATTGGTGATGATAGATGGGTAGAAGTAGATGCAGAAGGCGCCAAGGCTGTATCAGCTTCACCAAATAATAAACCTTTCCATCGCTCTTCCAACATTTTGTCAAATCCGTCAACTTCTGAACGGTAATAATCAATCTGCTTGGTCAGGGTACGAAACAAAGTGAAGAACGGAGGAAAAGATTTGAATTGCGTTGGCGCTATGATACGTGTAGAATATCGCTCTGTACCGAAATCTATGGAACGGTCATCGTCTTCGTTATTTTCGTCAATAGCGCTGCAATCAAAATGCGCATAAATATCTTGACTACAGATCCTGTCGGTATCTTCCTCAACACGGATCGCTGTGGTTTTACTGTTGAGTACGAGGATATCGTCCGCTGAGGTCCGGTCACTCTCGGAAAAAGTAATCCATCCTTCAAGGCTTCGATATGGGCATATGGCCAACGCAGATATCACACCTGTTAATGCTAAATTAAGTTCAGAAGATTGTGCGAAGAAATGACTGAGCAGGTCAAGCAATATGTGAAGCAACGGGTCGGCTGATTTAATGCGATGTTTAAACATATGAGACCTGCATTGGCTTTGTACAGGCTGTTTCTCTCGGGCAATATCCTCAAACCGTTGAGCGTATTTAAAACTTCTTCGCCGTTCACTCTTGGACGTATGACTGACCTTGGTATCCATACGATTCATATTTTGATAGCACCAATCATTCTCAATAAACGCTTCCATGTCCTGCAGATATTCCTCGTAACCGGTGGTAAGGATATCCTCAGCGTGTGCATCGTCAATAGCAGAGACTAAACCAGAATACAGTTCGATCTCCCGAATATGGTGAGATATAGTCATCAAGGATGTCTTTCCGCTGCCATCTAGAGCATCGCAAGCACTGATATTTAGTAGTTTCAGTGAATAACGACAATGCCTTGTGATTAGCGTTTTCAGTAGCTTGAGTGTTGCAATGACTGTTGGTTGCGAGTGCGATTTCAGACGACTGAATATCAAGTCTTTCAGCGTAAACCGCTCAGCGGTACAATACGCACTTTTTATGCGGTCGAAACTGATGCCGTCTAATAACTTGGAAGTGTTACTAGCCATGGGCATATCCGCTGCCGTCTTTCCCCCGTCGTCCTCGTCCATCAAAAAGCCCACAATTACATCTGCCAACTCATCATGCTGCAGAGTTTGCAATATCAGGTCGATGTAGCTAATCACTGCCACGGATGATCCATCTGCATCAGAACATTCGAGAACGGTAGGGTATAGAATGTTTTCCATGAAAATTGTTCGAATGCTTTGCAGAAGCCTGAAAGATATTTCAACATTTGGGCAGCGTATAAGTACATCCTGACAGAATTCCAGTAACTTGAGAAAAGTATCAAGCACCAGTTTAAATTCCTCAGATGTGGAAGCTATTACACCTATACCGGATATTATAGTACGAGAATCAAAGTCTTGGCCCAATAAATAGGAAGATAGATTGGAGCTTAGTTCCATCTCATCCTTGATAACCAATTTTCGGGGTAATTGAGAATAGAGTGCACCTAAGCCTGCGGCCATAATTGTTGCAAAGTCTGACTCCAGGATGAAATCGCCCAGCTGATTTTGCGCCATTTCCATTAGAAACAAGAGGCCAGTTCTAGCAAAGTCGCCGGAGCGTCCTTCACGGTGAACAAACCGTAAGAGGTATGTGAATAGCAGGAATTCATACTCGGGCTTTTTTTGGTTTGTATCGATCTGTGTCTTTTGAGGAGTCGTAAGCCATTGCTTGTCGTGAAAAAAGATATTCAGAAGCGCCGGAAATCCGTATATCTTTGAGCATATGATGTACATTAAGTCTACGAGATCTTCATGATAGAAATCGCTCTGATACTCGTCCAACACGCAGAACCGCAGCAATTTGATTGTAGGCTTATGAATAGCATTGTGTACTAAAAAGCAATCGTCCAATAGATCGACCATACTGGCAATTGTCCGAATGGCTTCGCCCCGAATTCCTGTCGGATAGTCGGCCTTTTCGGATACGTTGACCAGATACTGTAGTACTCCATTTTTTAAGAAATATTCCATACACACACCAGTTGTGTTATCTTCTTGTCGTGCTTCCTCATCTACTAACATATCAACCATTTGACGAAGTTTGCTGGGGATTTCTGTTTGCTCTACATGGACATTCGTTTTCCTATCCTCCATTACAAACATGTTCTACGCAGATTAGATAGTTAACGCTGTGAATATAGATGCATTTTCATTCTGGCGCCTAGCATCACGTTTCGCAACTTACATGTACATAATCCCAACACTTATGGAACTTGGCTAGTTGCATGGCGCTTGTAGGTTGCGCCTTTGCAGGAACAATCCTTTTCTTAAATTTAGCAAAATAATCCATGATGACACATGAACAGTTGCTTAAGTTTCTGATTGTGGCATGGACCGAAGCAAATAAAACTAAAAGTAAGGGGGAATATCAAGGAAGGTACACGTTCCATAATTACCGTTGATTGGCTGGCGAGTGCCACCCCGCTCTGGGAAATCAAGGGGTTGGAAACAATACATCATCGCACGATCCTGTCAAAACAACCTTACAAAGCTATTAAGCATTTTGCTTTCCATCCGCTGTTTGCATCCCTGGTTCACAGGCATGTATTCTATTTGTTGGTATTTCTTAATTTATGGATTACCTCCAGGGTGGAAAGAGGTCTTCCAAGGTTTGATGCTCTAGCAGGAAAATCGAAATACAATATCCGGACGGCATAACAATGTCACGGATTTTTCTTTACCCTTCATATCTGCCTCCTAACTGTGCTTGCATATACAGATATCAATGACAAACTACCTATCGTGTGGATGTTACTTGCTATCTATCATGATTGTCCAAACCGAGATCGCGCGACCCCTTCTTTACTCGCTATCTCCCATAATGAAATTAACGCTTAATTTTTACAGTAAAAGGGATTACATGTCTATGCTGTTCCAATGCTTTCTACAAGGCCCTCGCCAAATCTTTCGATTTCGGAAAGGATGGCTGCAAAGTTGGGTGCTGCTAACTTTAGGATTTCACCAGTTTCATTAGAAGGTTTCTAATACGAGCAATTAGCATTTATATAAGAACACACTCAGTATATACTCACCAAGGACCCTTTCTTGCTCATATCAACCGGGATGCTGTTATATCCTAATCTTAGCTTCCATAGTTGTGGTGTGATCTTGGCCGGATTCCAGACTAGTGCTATCTTATCACCACCATACTTATCGTAAAAGACCAAAAGAAGATCGCCATAGGTATTCTGACCAGAAGATTTAGTTGATATCATTACAAAACTATAACTACTCACCTCAATGTCCTTAACGAAATCAGCGACAGGATCAAACTGCACGTACACCTTGTCGCCTAATTCAGAAGTACTCTCTTGAGTTAAAGATAGGTATTTTTGGTTCGGATGCAGATTTTGAAAGTATCGCGTGCATCGCTCTGGGTTAAGTTGAATCACCGCACTGTAGTCTTGCATTGGCGTTACGAAAAGTCGCTATTGCATATTGAGCCCTGTGCAACACTTGCTACGGCTATCTATTACCTTAATATTTTTCTCTTCGCCAGATTGAATAATTTCGTCTAAAACTGTACAAGATGCTCTTGCTAATGCCTGGATACGGCTAGCCACTACTTTACAGGGCTTTAAATATGTCCATCGTAACCCATCCAGGTCTTTTGTTGTCGCCACAACGAACGCACCATGTGTAATCTTAGGATTTTGGCTACGTAGATGAGCAAAGCGTTCCATTATCGTATCACGATCGCTTGCTGTCATCTCGTCTTCGATATCCACAATCAAAGGCGTGTTTTGCCAGTCCCAAGTAGCTAGGAGTCCTAGAACACGGGCAAATCCAGTAAAAGCATTCACCGCTGGTGCCCATGGATGTGATTCGACAAAAGTATATGCGCAAATTAGCTCAATTAACTCTTCCGATACGTGATTTGTCAAAAGGTGAGCACCAAACCATCGTTTGATAAGTCGCATGGTTGGTGAGAATGCCGTCGATCGCGCACATAGTGCCTGTATGGCGAATGTATGTCGCTGCCTATAATGGAAAATGCGCTCATATTTTTCCAAGGCCCGTTGCGCTAACTCTTTCTTTGCTTTGGACTCCGTTTTGCTAGTGATAATCTTTTCCAACAGTTCCTTCTCCTGATCTAAATGAATATGACATCGGAAAACAAATCCACCGTAGTATACATCAACCCAGCCTCGGATGGCCAATTCGTTTTTTTCCCAGATGTCGTCGACCACAACAGATGCATGACTATATCTCGCCCTTATCTCCTCAGACATCTTTAAATAAAAGGCATGTTTCACTTTTTGGACTGCAGGAAGATCGTCAGGCCATTTGCTAGACCTTTCAAGTTGAACAATGACATCGATGGCTTCTATGTAGCGTGCTGAGGTAGGATAGAACGTGATGTTGTCGAAATCAGTCGGATGAGGTAAGAGAGGAGAAGCTTGTCGTAGACTGGAAGAAGCAGGATAAATATTTCCGATAAGAATAGGTAAAGCGTCGTCAACAGAGCGAACCAGTTTCGCAAATTCAGTGTAGGCTGTCATGACGGGCTGAAAGCCAGCAATTGCAAGATCTTGACTAAATAAGCTGCTTGGCACTGTTTTGGCATAGTTGATGTATGGATACAGTTGACCAGCCCAATACTGCACATTTTCCGTCGACACATTCAAATGTAACTGAAGCAAATAAGACACAATCTTTCGAACGATCAAGGTTCTGTTTTCGTATCCTTTAGTTTCCCAAACGACGCTTTCCAAAATGCTGCCATCCTTAAAGCGACGAAGCTCGGCTTTTTTGCCCCAAAATTCTCTGAACTCTTTCGCTTCTTGAACCTGTTGCGCATCCGGTCCCTGATCCACAAGTCTTGTTGCGTTGTCAGAGTTAAGAACAAGCCCAACTGTGACCGTCACGTTCTCATCAAAGCTAGGAGCTGATTCACTAATTTGCCACGTTGCTGGCGCAGTGTATTGAACAGAAATTAATTCCGCTCGATTGCTAAGACCCCTTTTCATAACCTCGCTAAGCTTTTTAGCAAAAAAAGTATGATAGCTGGGATAATCAGCTTCGATTGCGCCATCATACTGATTGATACGTGAGTCAGGGAGCGATATTCTACAAATCGAGTTAATTCGAACTAGTAATCATAGAACGAAGTAATAGTATACCTGAAAACGTTATCAAAACGCATTTTCATGTCGTTGACGTTTTCCAGAAACAAAGGTTCAAATCTGTCAGCCGTATCGTTGAAATATTTCATTGCTAACTTCGCTTCATATTGCACCTAATCCGTTTCCATGAGACAACTACTCATTCAATATTCTATACTTCTTTTTTTTTACCTGTAGGATCGCAGATAGATTCACTCTGGCAGCAAGATTAAGAGTACCTGAAGGGTCAACGATAGCAACGTCGTAATTGGCCATAAATGATTCGGCAGAAAACTGCGGTTTATAAGATATACGGTATGTCCATGGAACCCCATCATTCACACCTACCTCTTCGTTCTCGGAGCGGCCAATGAAAACAGGCTGCTTTGCAAAATCATGGCTAGCTATGTACAGAAACGTTGAGGACCACTACGTTCGCACGGAATACTCACTTACCAATAAAATCAATAGTTCCACGCAAAAGCTGATAGGAGCTATGGCTAGGTGAGAGTTTCTTTCCTCCGCCTGGTCCACCGCCTTGTAACAGATATCCCATAAGCATAGCAAAAAGGAATGAACTAAATCCAGATCCTGTCTGCTCTTCTCTTGCTAATCCACGTTGAAATAGCCAAGTTCTTGCCAAAACGATCGCATCTTTAAATGCAGGGGTATTTTTACTATGCTGGTAGAGGAATGCAAGATTTGCTGTAAAAGTAGAATCAGTGAGGACAGATGCATTATACTGAGGAGTAGGCTTTAGTGCGGTCGCGTCAGATTCCTCTTTCGGACGGATGTTGTTACGTCCAGGAGCGAGTCGTTGAACACGGAACACATCATTCGCGATACATGGTAGAATCCGAATAATGCACCGAGACTTTGTGAAGTCCAAGTCAGACTTGTCTACATTCAGCTTAAGTACAAAAAACAAAAATTCTTCTATAACTTTACCTCCGGATGGCTTCACCAGTAACACGGGCTTGCGAATGTCTCCATTAAACGTGGAAAATTCCAGATTAAAGCCTGCTTTTGAGTCTTTGATAGCTTTGCTCAGCACAGCCAAATAGCATGATCGCTTATGAAAGTAACGGTTATTCATGTGATCTTTTTCTTGGAAAATGGGCTATTGTTATTGTTAGTCATCTTTTGCACCTATCATGGTTTTCTTACCGAAGGCATTTCGACAGCAATATCGACGTTAAAGTACCCTTTAGTCTTGGTTACGGACTTTAGAGCATAGCTTCCTACAACATGGACTGCAGTTGGCTTCTGAAATTTAAATTTATACTGGGCGTCTACAGGTGGATGTGGCCTCAAAAAGGGGATACTGATTTTATCCTTTTTCTCCATTCCCGTCTGCAAAGCATTCAACTATCCGAACGCATTAGTTAATCTCATAGGGGGCTTACAAACCCTACCAACGACTCTTTCCCATCAGGAATTTTATCAAAAGTTTCTTTTAGATAATGAAGAGCCTTTTGCAAAGCCTTGTGCTTTTCGTAATTGACGTTTACTTCGGCCAGAAGCTCATCAATCTACCGTAGAGCGTCAGTACCGGTAGAAGTCGGGACATAAACAGCTAACCTCGAGCTTGAACATATTGGATTTGTACAACTCAGTTGTTTCTTTCAGACCTTCCAATTCACCACCGATCATTTCCTTGTCATCGCTCTTGGATTGCGAATCCTCGGCATCTGCGTCCTCCTCGCTGTCTGCATCTTCGTCTGATTGCTCCTCCCAGCCATCGTCGTTCTCTTCGTAATCGCTTCCATATTTCCCGGTTCTTGCAGCTTCCATGAGATCTTCGTCATCGTCTCCAATGTAATCGCTCTGCTCATCGCTTTCTTCATTTACTGATCGCTTAGTGAGCTGATCGGGCTCGGTTTTCGCGATCTGTAAATAAGTAACCTAAGAAACAGCTTGTGCAAACCGTACTTGGGTAATACCTTGTTTTGCTGCTTCTGCTGCCCGGAATGCTTCAACTTTCTTTTCAAAGCTGGTGCCATGCTAGGTCGGGTAACTTGTCAAAAAGTGGCAGAATCCACATCAAGTACAGAGAGAATTCTGTGACTGGTTTTCCTGTAACATAATTGCATGGCTTATTACATCCTGAAAGTGCATCTTTCTGAACACCATGCATAACTATATGTTTACTCGTAGAGCGCGTAAATTCTTGCCAGAAGGTGACCTCTTGCAGTACATACAGATATTAGACTGTATCTAAGTGTGAGTATTGCACTGTCTGAAAGTGAAATGCCGCTATTGTGAGAAATCAAATCTTGCATTTTCATCAAAAGTTCGTCATATGAGCTTTGGCAATTGTCAAGTGGCTCGGCGTTTTGTTCCGTGTTTATCGATACTATACTACTGTAGTTCTATAGCGAACATTCAGTCTTTTTATAAAGGCCAAAAAGTCACTTGCCGGTGATTTTCGTCACTTCACAGTACTGAACAATTAAGCCTGAAGGCTGCTAGTGCGACTAGTAGAAAAGAGGATCCTCCAGAAACATGGATAAGGCTTTTACGGCTATTGCTTGGCAAGTGCCATTGAACGTATCTGGCAATTGAAATAACTGTTTATTGGATTACGTTTCGCGCTACTCTGAAATAAATTTTGCATCCATCAAAAGGACCAAGTTTGCGCTAAAAAAAAAATAGATATGCGCCCTTAGTATGTACGTTATACGGGAACTACATTTTACTTAACATCAACTTGATCCTCCAGTGAACCCAAACTTCATTGAAATAGCGCGAAATATAAAATATGGTTAGTAAATGGGAATGATATGATATATTCTTACCCCCGATGGGTAATTCCAACACATGGGTTGGAGACCGTGGCGCACCAAATCCACAGTGGCCTACGGTATTCCATTGATTAAAAAATACAAGAAAAAAAATTGCTAAAGGGAAAATCCGCCAGGAGCTACAAAGCGATATCGTTCATACAGTGTAAAATGGTAGGTAAAAACAGGGAAGCACAGTGAGACACAACATCAACCCAAACCTGGATCATTTGTATGGAAGGTATCATCTGTCAAGGCAGAGGTACACATATTCATTTGTAGCTTTTATTGATGGGTCATCAGCAAGGTACTTATAATACAAACATCAATTTGGAAGAATTTGACAGTTTATAACGCAAGAATGCGCCGTATAAAACGGAAATATGGATTGAAAATGAAGAAATAAAATGTTCTCACTCAGGTGTTCCTTATCATTGGCCAGCTTATGTATAGCTTAACAGACGCAAACATCTTCCTCACCCAATGTAAGTTGCGAGAGTACAGCAGCATTACTCAACCCATTGGTTCTTCTCATTCTGCTACATTAGATTAATATCGTCAGTAAATCAACAAGATTATATTATCCTATTATTATCTTAGACTTGACCAGTATTTGAACTATGCATAGTAAAAAACGGGTTTTTTCTTTCAACCTTGAGTATTCTGTTACGGTAATATACTAGCGCGGAATTTGTCACTCTCAGTGCAAAGTTATTATGTTCGCTGGCGCAGATCAACTTGCAACATACTGTATTTACCTAGCTTGGATACGCTTAGTGAGGGGCAGCTGAATTCGTTGTTGTCAAGGTCCCTGAACAGGTTCGTAGAATGCTGGCTGATCTATTGGGAAACAGAACTTGCTCCCTATTAATTTGTCATACCTAAAATTTCTTAATGAACCATATCCAACGTCAATTACATGAGCAAACAGTAAATTTACATTTAATCATGGATTGCTGTTTGGAAACAAAGGATAAAGAAATTTAAGATCCCTCAAAGTGCGGTGTATCTATGTTTCGGAGTTAAGATTATCACTTCAGTATTGCACTGACGATCACTTTATACTCTTTTGCAACATGTATACATAAACTTATCCGATATGTTAAATAAATGTTATAACAATGCAAAGAAAATACATCTGATATACAGGCCATTGTGTTTATTAGATTAGTTGTATGATTTGCTCTCGTCTTACGTTCAGTGGAAACCATGGAAATGCGGTGTACCTAAGGGAGCAAAAGAAGTCAGTTCTTCAATTTTTGTGCGGAGACGTCTCCTCTCGTCTTGCCTTCCATGGAATCATGTTAGAGGTACCTGGCGAGCTCGATGTTTTAGGAAACCATCGGACTGGTTCTCGGAAAGATCTTAAACAACACAGTCTTCAACGTAACTTGTCTTTTGCCATGAGCACCATTACCTCCGGAGGTAATTACTTGTTACAGTTTAAAGATCATAAGACGATAAACATCGCCTTTTTGCGCGTACATGACATAGGATCACAGAATACTTCTTTTCACTTGCAGCAACCATCGGTAACGATACACGAAAGAGTGAGAAAGCAGTCTAATAGTCACTTTATATCAGGATGCAGTTGAGGATTCAAAAGGTGAAGCTAAAGGACAAAAACGGCGATCGCCAGCATCTTCCCAAATGCGACTTGACTCTTGGTTTTCTTCATTGGAGTATAGCCCAATTGATGTGACAAGGAAGCCAACAAAAAGCAATGCTGACTCGGGACGCCGCAATCTCGATATGTACTCTTACCGAGTATTTTCTTCGCGCCGTCTTCGCGATGATACAGGCAAAAAATCGGACGTAGATGATCTGCACAAGGACATTTTCAGTGACCTCACTGAAAAGCGAAGGGGAAAAAAAGCGCAACCGGAACCGTTTGCACGCCGCATCGGTGCTTTGGATCGAACTACTTCATCATCGCCTATGGACGATATGGACAGTGATACCACACAGGCATATAGCATATACGATCCAGTTACAATACAAAATGAGAAGCGCACCGGCGAAACAGACTCTCTTGGTTTCCGAGACGTCGGCAGCAATACGGACGATGACACGACTCAGCCATATAACACGGATGGTACGATCCATACACTAGATATCAACAGGTACGAATCAACGTCTTCCTACGAATTCCATGAACGTTCGAACGACACGCCTTCACGAATTTTACCCTACGCTTATTCCGATTGCTCGGGTCAATCAGAAATCGAATCAAGCTATGATAGCCCATCCTTTGGCGGCTCGTTTCCTGATTTTGAAGAAGAGATCACCTCTCTGACTTCTCGGGGATCATTGGACTTACATCCTTTCAGCAAAAGGCAGAGACAACGGGATAATGAAGGCGATGCGTCAGTAGCTTACAATGAAACCGTTTGCAATCCTGTCGGGACCGCTCTCTTAGACTCCTATGAGGATAGCGATACTCTGCCTTATTCGATCAGTGACCCTATTAGTTCTCCCCCAGCGGACTGCATCGCAGCAAACACTATGAATAGCAGTCAACAATCGTACACTCGATATGTTCATGCCATATCACAACCAGACATAGAAAACATAAAGCGACCGAAATTTCCGGATTTTGGTGATCACCTCAGTGATGATGTGTTTTGCAGTCCGCGCTCTCAAAAAGGGGCAACCGATTTGTCTAGCTTTGACATATCTTCTCAATTATCTCTGGACTTTATGACGGACAACAATGCGCGTTCTCCTCATCACAGTCCAGCCGCCAACATGTGTATGAAGAAAACTATCCCTAATGATAATGTACCAGTACCTCCTCATATCCGCGATAGTGAAAGTCATTCAAGTGTTGTAAAAGGTAAGAAAGGTCGACAATATATAGTTTATGTTGATTTCTTTTTAGATGTCAATAAGGACGTGGATCGCTGTGAGAAGATGCAGCGTTACATGCTACAACGTCGCAGCTATGATGGTTCGTTTGATGAAGAAGCCTTTAACTTTGAACATTGGAATCGCTCGCCAACCAATGTGTCATTGATCCAAGATAGTGACTGTGATGAAGACATCAATGGTTCTGACAAGGCACATCACACTATAAGAAACAACGCGTATTCTGGTTGTAAAAGGTGCCTCTCTGGCGAATCGTTTCTATCTATGAGTTCATGGCCCAGTGTATCAACTTCGTGTATTAGTTTCGAGGAGGAGGAGACTGGTACACCGCAGGCGATTTCGTGCAGAAGCTCGTCACCGCAATCGGATTCGCCCTTCACTCTATCTGACGATGAAAGAAAACAGTTTTCTCTATGTAGTGGCTCCAAAGGGCAGCCATTACCTGTGGAGTTATCAAAGGTTGAACTACCGGGGGTCAAGAAGGAGTTTACCGGAGATGAGATTATTAAAAGCTTTTTGTTATTACAGGACATGAACCGGCCTGAAACAAGCTTTAAAGGACGACGAAAACGAAGATATGGACTGCAACGACCCCGTCATTGATGGTTTCATACGATCAGTACTTCTGAGAATTGGTCTGTCAAACTAAGGTCGTTACTTTAATGCTAACCGTCCGGTCACGGCAGCCCTGTGATTTTGGTATAATGTCGGTAATAGCCGGAATTATTATCGACAACGCGATACCAAAAAAGAGCATACCTCAATCTTTGTTTGTTTATATTCTGGGGCAATCAACAGATCCATTTGTATTTCCTTCTTGCTTTTCGCTGCCTTTCTTCTTCCCGTTCCCTACCTTCCCACCACTATTGTTCATTTAATCATTTAACATGTCATCAACTTCAAGATGGTCTGCTTATAAAGAAAATAAAGTAATAACTGTTGACACGGAAGTTTAAGCATTGTAGATGTGCATACACATGTATACCTGGATGACTATCTCGAAATCCTTCGGAAGAGAACAATGGTGCCTCGGATACTCCCACCACTAGAACCAGGACAGGATGAGCGACTACTTATATTGCCTGATGAGGACAAGGATGAGTCAACCAGAAACGGGCGAACCATTGGCGCACCATTTTACGATGTTCGCGAGAAGCTGGCTTTTATGGACAAGCATGGGATCGATATATCTGTGGTTAGCTTGGCTAACCCTTGGTTGGATTTCTTGCCAGCAACTTCTGAAACTGCTGAATTGGCTTGCCGACTGAATGATAGCATGGACAGATTATGTCAAGATCCGGTGACACAGGGACGCCTCTACGGGTTTGGGGCTCTTCCGCTTAGTTCGGTCGAGGCATCCATTAAAGAAGTCGCGCATATTGCCCAGTTGGGGCGTCTGAGGGGAATTATTATGGGTACACAAGGATGCGGACGAGGACTAGACGATCCCGAGCTCATACCGCTATTCGAAGCTATTGCTCGAAACAACCTTGTCATATTTCTTCATCCTCACTACGGCCTACAACTCCCAGCTGCCGAAAATGTCGGTCATTCGCTCGCACTGGCGCTCGGCTTTCCTTTTGAAACAACTTATGCAATTGCACGTTTGATCCTTTCCGGTATTTTTGATCGGATCCCTACACTTAAAATTCTTTTAGCCCACTCTGGCGGAACCTTGCCATTCCTGGCTGGGCGCATTGATTCCTGTGTTGCGCATGATCCGGTAGTCGCAACCAGACTGAAACACCCTCCGTCCTATTACCTCAAAAAGCTTTATTATGATGCAGTAATCTATCATTCCTCTGCTATCAAGGCTACAGCGGACTTCGTTGATCCCAGCAATATGATGTTTGGGACAGATCATCCCTTTTTCCCACCTTTAGACGGCGGTTCTGGACGCTGGAAGTCAGTTGATATGAATCTCTCAGCTATTGCAGAAACTGGATTCAGCGAAGCAGTGCAGGAATCCATCCTTGGTGGTAATGCCTTGAGGATTTTGAATCTTGAAAGACCAAGGCAATGAATAAGCTTTCTTGTCAATGGCTATCAAGAATTTGACAACACATATTTTTAAAAAAGAGGATCAATAAAATAATGGATGGTATTGCTTCCCTTTCAAATGTGTTGTTAAGTCGTTGTTCATTACATTCCGTATGCAACAAAGCTATTTTATTCAAAGTTCTCAATGAATAGGCTGATAAGCATATTCGGGTGGGCTCATCAGAGCTACTAAAGTGAGTATGACACCAAGAAGGAGAGTAAGGCACCAGCTGATAGTGCAAACAATAAATGAAACACTGTAACGGGTTCCCATGTAAAAGGTACCACTGTAGTTGTACAAGTATGCGATGGCGCCCATCGAAAATGCTTGGGGTATCGCTGCATAAATAACGGAGTTAACCGTCGTCATCCCCTTTTTTTCTCATAAAGCTACTCACCACACAGAACAAACAATCTGTATTTAGATAAAAATCGAAGTTAACCCAGTTGAAAGCATCTCAGAGGTCAGCAACATACCCTGACAAGGTCATCCAAGATCTTGCTCTCTTTCTCTGATTGCTGCACATAGTTCCCAACAGAGCCAATAGTGTCAATCCACCCAAGATAGCTGCCAGTACCATGGCTGCGGCTGCCGCTCTCCTATACATCGTTTGTTCCCATAAACTACGATAGGTCAAAAGCAAGAACAAACCATAATTCGCAGAAACCATCTGCAGATAAGGTTTGTCAAAAAATAGAAAACTTGCGAGCCGGCAGCTTACCTTCGTTGCAGTCTCCATAATCTGCTGAGGGAAATGGTCGGCACTCTCGTGTATAACTACGTGAGGGCATCAATTAATTAAATCAAGATTGACTATATCTGAACGCCTTCTCACCTTCTACATAGTTGGAAAAGTCCATAGTTTGTTTCGGTATAAAAAGGGACGGGAAGAACGAACACCAGCCTAGAATTGCGTTAGCCATCCATAGCAAGATTTTTGCTTCACAGTACCATTTCGGCAGCGCCACTGCTGTAATGGTCAAGGCATAATTACAAATGAAGACAAAGAAGGTTATTACGTAGGATAAAAGAGAAACTGCCATGAGAGAATGGGAAGAATGCAAGGAACAGGTGAATGCGAGAAACCTGTTTCCTTTCCGAATATGATGTCATGCGGCAAATACCCACTCGAGAAAATGGCTACTTGCACCACATGCTTACTATAGTGCACACATTAATTCAGATCATCATTGGATCCGTTCCCTCAGGTTCCAGTGAAGGCAAAGCATTTAAACAACTAGCTTTCCATGTAAAAGATAACTTGAATAATCAGCACGTTTATGAACGTTATCCTTTATTAGATCTGGGATGTTTGGCTGTGTTTGGCCGATTTAAGCAACAGAAAGTAAAGATCAAATTAAAATGCCAAACAACAACGGAACAAAAGAAATCATAGTAAGAATTCCTTCCCATTCGATCTGTGAAAGATATTATTTATACTTATCCTCTAGCTATGAGGTACAGCACTATCCTATTGAAGTAGATACTGCGGTATCTTTGGCAAGCGAATGGTGTAAGTGCCACTTTGAGTCTCAGCCAGTTACCAATAATTTTGGCCGCCACTCTGGAAAAGAAACAGTAGGCACCTATCCTTGACTATGTTCTCATTTAACCCATTTCATCTGGGCAGCAGTAAATATGCACATTTGGAAGATAAGAACCTCAATGATCTTCTGGATACCGAGAAAAAAGTCGCGTCCTTGTGGGGGCAGATGGCCGAAGAGCGTCGAGTTTCTGCAAATCATATGATGAGATACGGTAGACCACAGGGTCACGACATCTCGGTGAGTTCGCGCGTAAAACTTGATTAGTAAGGCATACCAAGTTAATCGGAATTGAATAGGATGTAACCAGCAAGCTTTCTGGGTTGCTTATTAGGTGGTCCGAAGTATTAACGCATTTTGCAGGTTTCATCGAGTTCTGCGCATAAGATACCTTTGTTAACTTCTCCGATAGGGAATTATGAACAGTATCAGACAACAATGAAATCGATTGCTGAGCGTGAAAGCACTCTGTTTGCAAGCCGAGAAAAGAAAAGACGACTGATGGAAAGCATCGTCAAGTGGGAAGAGAATCATCCTGGTGCAGTGGACAAGCTGATGGAATTGAAAAGTCAGCTAGCTGAGCTGGAGAAGGCAACCGAGATGGACGAGGTAGAAATGAGTAATTTTAAACGAGTTGCTACAAGGGAAGCACTCTATCTTCTTCTAAACGGGATGCATGAAATGGCAAGCAAGACGGATGTGATAGCATCCTTTGGGAAATATATCGTGGACGAACTAGATGTTACTCCAGTAAAGGTTGGCCAGGAGCGACCCGAGTATAAAGGTAGGATAAACAAACTAGCAAGCACGTTATCTAAACGGCAATAGGCGCTCTTCAAACCACTCGGATTGTGGATGATGCAACTCGAGCCTTAGACAACTGGAAACCCGACCGGGCAAAAGTTCGCCGTACGTTGACAGGACACCACGGGCGCAATCCCCTGATCTCTCGGTTGAGAAAGTCTGCTGCAGTCAATAAAGATCTTCCCCCAGCTCCATCGGCAACGGATGAAGGCAAGGAAACCGAATCACAAGCTGCGAGTTCCACGGAAGTATCCACTGGAGACGATAGCTTGCCAACCGAACCTGAGCTGCCGGTGGACCAGGAGATTGACCAGATAGATGACGAAGAAGACAAACATATCCCATCCGACTATATTCACAAGCCCGATGAAGCAGACGCTAGCCAAGCTCCTCAGCTTCACTCTAGCCCATATGCAAACCTTTTCCCCACGCCGGCACCTTCTCCCGGTGGGTTTTCCCATATCTATTTGGGCCTTCCAGATCATCAAAAGTTATACCAATTTTACCAACATTATACACCTCCAAAACCTTATGATGAAATGGCACAACTCCTAACTCCTAATGCCGTATTCCAACCTTCCCCACTACGCAGCCCTAATTTAAAACCACGCGTGGATGCAGGAGGCTTCTTTTTACCCAGCGTTCACCCTCAACCATCCATGTCCACTACAAGTGTGCGAAGTCATCATACGTCTCCTCACGATACAGACGTAGATGATCAGGAAGACTTAAAGGAACCTGAAGAAAACAAAACGGACACCCCTGATAAAACGGAATAAAGTGTTTTATACCTTGATAGATCTGCCCCCAAACAAAAACACAGCAATCTTGAACTCTCACAAGCAAAGAGCGTCTATTTCTTCCCGGAAAAATGATACTGGCGTTAAAAAGTAGTGATGATGTATTGTTGACCATTATGTTTTATTTAGACGACGTCTATGCCAATGGCAGTGGAGTATTGAAAGAAATGTATCTTGGTTTACAACTACTGACATGAAATTCTATCATTGTAACCAAGACAAAGATCGCCCCTGATCTGTTTTTGATATGCAATAACGTTTTGCCGCTGCCATTTTGAATGACATAAGGCAAAGAAGGCTGAATGGTAAGTAAGGAATCCTGACGACTTCGAGGAGAAGCACTTGATGCAACTTGATGTAATCGGTAATGTTAGCTTACAGGTGATGGCTGGTAACATTATCAGGTGTATTCTCAGCGTGTATCACACGTTTTCTAGCGTAGGTGAAGGCACAATCAATGTGATAATAAAACAAATGCCTCAGGAGTGGTTCTCTTGCCTGCAACTTGGCGTAGCGCCTTTCTTCTAGCTAGTTCGGAAAAACAGCAATTGGAGATTGGCTGTGCAAAAGGTTACCGTTATCACATCCAAAAATTACTGGTGACACTTAAAGAATTTGATCAGCTTCCCTTTCGTTATCTGTATGTCCTCACTTTCCCTATATCAAGTTAATGTTGCTCTTCTCTACTTTTTCTACACTACACCAACGCATACTCTTCTCAGCTTTCTTGATATGCTCAGTTGTTTGTCACACATATATCTTAATCCGCGCCTCGGTCATAGTCCGTATGACGGGGGTGGAGTGAGGCTAATCATTGTCGGAAAAGTAACAAAAAGCCCCGGAACAAACACGAACCTTTTCCGTGGTTGATTTGGGAGCAAATCACTGACATGATCTGTATCACCATCTCCTTGAGAGTTCCAGCTTAAATCCAGACTTATGGATTGCTGATCTTGCATCGAAGTCTGCCTTAAAAGGATGGAATGGTAGGCAGAGGCACGAATACAGACACCATGACGGTTCGATAAGATCTTGTTCTTTACCTGATAGAAAGATTGCGTTGAACCTTAAACCAAGGTTGCATAACAATGGCGTTGGAGTTGGCTTTGTTGACTTACTGTCAGCCTGGTTATCGATATTATCAACCTCTCTGACAAATATAATGTATATGCATTTCGATGCAAGGCCATGTCTGTATCTGTGCACCTCACAATAAGATCAAAGTATGCATACCAAGATATGCGTTAACCCAAGAACAACGGAAACAAATCACTTGGATAAAGTGACAACAATAACTGAACTTCAACTGAGTTATGTTTGTTATGATTGATATCTCAACGCTGAGAAAATCCTCGGAAGACGTGGGAGATCCTTCCCTGCGGAAATTTCACCGAAACAAATTTGCTTTAGGTTTGCTTATCTGAAGCCGATATCGCTGAAAACACGTGGAGTATACGATGATAGACTAACAGATAAATTTTCAATTGAAACAGTATTCGATCGACTTCCCCTTGTTCAGTTTGATATTGCTTTTGCAACATGGAAGAACGACAAAACTTGAAGCAAACACCAGTGGAACGAAAACGTAAAAATTCCGAAATCACCGTCTATGGATCCATGGACTACGATAGTCTTACAGACGATCACAATGATGACAATATGAAATGGACAGAAGAGGAAGAAGAAGAAGTTAGAAAAGTGCTTGACCGCAGACTCTTACCTGCTGTTTTACTCATGACCTTTGTCTTGCACATGGATCGAACCAACCTATGTAAGAATACTACCTTACCCTACACAATCTTATAGTTCTTTATTCATCTCTTTCAGCTAATGCTATATCCGACAATCTTGCTTCCGATCTTGGGTTCGACAATGACGGGGTTAATGTTGGAATTATGATTTATTTCGTACTATTCACTCTGGGCGCTCTAACATCTAATACCGTTATTAAACGTATTGGAGTTCTACCGGGAATCCCCATATTAATGACCTCTTGGGCGATTGTTACGTGGGCGCACGCTCTTTTGAAAGTAAGCAGCAAAAAGAACTTTACATTGTCTTAATGAAATACAGGATTACACAGGGTATATAATACTCCGGGCATTGATTGCTATTACAGAAGCAGGTTTTCTTCCTGCATGTCTCCTCTATATGACTTCTTGGTACAAGAGTAATGAAATGGGTGCACGGCTAACCTACATGTGGGGAATACAAGGTGTAGCCTCCGCATTTTCCGGCATGATATCCTATATCATATTCCAGATGCATGGGTTTTGCGGCCTGCAAGGTTGGAAATGGCTATTTTTGATAGACGGCGTTTTCACTCATATCGTTGCCATTTTCATCTTGTAAGTATGATCTCCATTTGCTGTTCTATGCATTCCTCTTAACAGATCTTGGAAAATCATTATAGTATGTATTTACCAGCCTCGCCTAGTCAATGCGTTGCTTGGCTTAGCGAACGGCAAAGAAGAATTGCTGAGGCCCGTATTATCCGAGACGATATCACAAAGAAGGACCAGCAGAAGCACATTACCTGGAAAGACATCAAATTGGCAATTTCGGATATGACCCTTTGGGCCAATCTTTTCCTTGTCACTTTGGGGTAATTGCAGCCACTCGATGAAACAGAAGGGAACTCACTCCATTCCCCTTGCAATGAACAATAGGGTTATGCCAGCTATCCCGTTCTTCAGTTATTTGCCATCCATCATCAAGAGCGGGAACTTTCCAACCACGACTGCTAATGCCCTTACAGTTCCCTTGCATCTCTTATCCGTCGTAACATCTATCTGGTTTGCCAAGAACTCTGAAAAGCACGGACAGATTCTCCTCCACACCTTTGCGGCTCTAGCCTGGAGCTTACTTGGCTTTGCTATCCTCGAGTTTCTGCCGGATACGGTTGGCAGCTGGCGCCTATATATTGTAGTTCTTATTACAGCAACGGCTCCTAATACGTATGGGATACATCTTGCCCTCTTGTCGGCAAACCTTGCCCCGGTAAAGCGGAGGTTGCGACGATCCTATGTAGTTGACATGCTGTGTTATTCTAGGTGGGAAAGAGGACTTTGGCCCTTGGCGCTATGATTGCCGCAGGCAACACGGGCGGTGCACTGGGTGCCTTTGTCTACAGTTAAGGGCCCATCCTTCCTAGAGCTTCGTTGACTGAATCTATTCCCAATTTTGTAGAAGCGGATGATGCACCCAGATTTCATGAGGGTAACAAGGTAAATGTAATTCTAAGAATAGCATGCTTGTCCTTAGTATTGGTACTACGAGCGTGGTACGCATCAACTAATGAGTGGCGCGAACGACGATGGCGTCACATGAGTGATACGCAGCGCCAACAGTATCTTCGGACTACCACTGATATCGGAAACGATAGCCTTGACTTTCGCTTTTGGCTGTAATAGGATTATCTTAACGCTGCTGAAAAAAGCAAAATGTGGCGTTCCCTGCTTTGATGAAAGCATTGGAAGTCTGGCACAATGTATATCACCTTTCGTTTTCCTTTTTTCCGGTTACACGTAACAACTTATTTTTTCCTATTTTGGTATTTATGGATGTTTAAACGGCTTCTATTGCCTTTATTCAGTTTAGCAGCAAATTTCATCGATTTCACCTAAAAAAAGAATTAGTTTTTACTTTGTCTTGGCATCAAACAAAGCTTTACATACAGCTACATTAAAGAAAAAAGTAGTTAATATATGTGTCGGTCGGAAGCGAGCAATTCACTTACCAGCAAATGGCTTCCAAGGCACAGCAACAGCAGATGCCTTCCAAGCATCCCTTAACACAACCTCCACCTCTCAGTCTGTTGTTTGACACCCTTTGTTAGATTTCTGCAACATACAAATCAAACGAGTTTTATACCTCAGCATAGAAGACACGGCTGAATCTAGAATATTTCTTAGCAAAAGAACAGCCTCTCCATAGCTTTTTTTTCTGTAGCATACATACCATCTTCATTCTGTTGCTTCTTACAGGAGTGACTGGCTACTTCGGTGTTTGCCATCATAGGTTGAGAAGCAGAGTAAGCTTCCTGGATGGGCATCACAGCAGCATCAGTAGGTTGAACGGATTGACTATGCAGATCATTTAGTACTCCTTGTTTGTCCAAAAGAATCCTCAGCATTTAATCACCTCATGGTGTGTAACAAGAGATGTATTGGAAAGAAAAGGGCAACAGTTTTAGTTCCTTAGTACGAATAGCTCAACGTTTTATATGCGGATGGGAGGCTGTTCTCCGAAAAAAAAAAATTCGCGCTTCCTCATTTGGAACGAAGTTTGCAGCCCAGCCACAACCTTTCACCATAGGCGGATGAACGGAGAAGGGACAAAGAATGACTCTTTCTCTAGTAAACAAAAAAGTTATACTGATGACTGATAGTATATACGTGTATAAGGTGGTTAACTCCATAGATTACTTTACTCTGTCGCTAGCGTATGTCAGGAAAAAAAAGAACTTAGGTTGGCTGACGTGATATTGCATAGTGTTACACCATCACTATTGAGCAACTCTCAAAGCTGAAAAGAAGCCAGCTCGAGCTTGAAGGCCGATAAGAAACGAATGAACTTCATAACGATCATGCCCAGCAATATCTGTTGATTCGTATCTGCGATTCGTACTCCTAACCATCGGGCACAGATAGGTGATACTGATACTGTTGTCGTTGGGTATATTCTTGGCCAATCCAGTGCCAAAAGGGGCAATTACTTGTCCCAATTTTGTTTCCGTTTGGTTAATGTTGCCTAGACACAATCAATCGTAATCTGTGTTCCTGCAGGCACTCGTTAGACATTACAGGAATGCAGAAATCATTAAATCTGATGTGTTTGGACATACAGTTGATTTGCTGTTTATAAGTATGGAGTTAGGACCTTATTAGCAGCTTGCATGGTGCTCGGTAGGACTGTCACGGAAGCTTGCCGCTCTCACTCTCCTTGACAGACTTTCAGTCTAACCCTGATATCATGCAGTGTGTCGTGTAACATTAAGTGTATTTATCACATTGGTATACTTTTTTACACCTACGAATGTTACGGAAAGTGAAAAATTAGGCAGAAAGAACGAGATGAAAAGACAAGATCAACGATATCAGGCTTTTGAAACAGAAATTTAAGTTTGAGGGAAGATCTAGCAATTAATCAATACTACCAATGACAATAGAAAGTGGAGAGTGGACTAACGTATCAAGCTTATACTGGTTGTGGTCCACAAGGCTGTGTAGGTCTTCGTTTTCTGCTTCTGCAACTGGCTTGTGAATTGATTCTTCGAGTCGGTTGTCTATGGCTCCCTCGTCTTTTGTAATTGTCTGTAGAATGTAAACCTTAACTTGTAATTCGTGCAGAATTTCGATTGTATCGCGCGTTGATTCTGAAGAAATGGTACATGTAGCTTTTTCTGGCACACTTAATACGGTACATAGGTCGAACTGCATTTTCTTCGATCTGAAAACTTCATCTCGACCTTGACGGAAAAGAGGCTTTGTTTCAAGGACGATGATGGATTCAACTGGTTCTCCTAGGTGACTTGTCATTAAGATCTTTTGCACTAACTCCACGTGGATCGAAACTGCCACAATCGATACCAAGGAATTATTGACGAGTTCAACTTGCAATGGGATAGATTGACCTTGTACAAAAGCTTGTCTCGGCAATCTGGCTACACAACTCAAGTAACCAGATACAGTATCGCTTCCACCCATTATACGTAACCATGAGGAATTTCGGGTATAGAATAGACGGCCCAGCCATGGTATCCTTATGCATTGATGCCTGTCATTGATACTCTTCGCATTGTCACTGCGATTGGAGATAGGTGCCCGCCAGCTGCACTTGGATACTGGCCAGAGATTGCTCCACCAAGATGTGTGGCCCACCCAGCAACTAGTCCATACTGTTTGTAGTGGGCTCGCGAATCTAAGATCGGCAGAAATGCTGACATGTGGCTCCAGTTTGAATGGAATACTAGTGTATGAGGTCATTTCAATGCCAGTTTGTACGTGTTTGCATAGCATAACCGCCACTACTCGATACTGGATAGGGAAATGACGATGGTCAAAAGTCCCCGGGAGATTCCGCGTGTTTGAAATCCGAAGAGAAAAATTGATCTGATGAGCATTCGAAGGTAATAGGAAAGGCGTATCCTTTCCAGCATTCGATAGCATAGCACGAAATTTGGAATTGTCAGATACATGGGCACCTTCTCCTAGTTCACTATTTGCAATGTCACGGATTAAGCGTTCCACATTTGCATTCAAGCGCGCCTTATGTTTATCTGTTTTTGAATCTCGCGTCGATTGGGAACCAGCATGCTGTTCTTGCTTCTTCAAGAGCTGTTGTTGCTGCGAATGCTGCTCTCCTGTCAAGGCCATTGCGTCCAAACTGCTATTACTTCGTTTGGAGCCGTCGTTAGCACGTCGGGTAATGCGAAAACCGGTGTTAAGAAGCTGCCTGTTCTCTAGGTAATCAAACATGCCGTGAATCAGCGGATGTCCTGGCCGTTCATAGACTTGACAATGACCGAACAAGGCTACTCGTAGGTACAGCACCTCAACTGGATCTTTAACACCTATGCTCAATTGGCCAGCAACATCCTGACCAGGTAAATAAGATGGAGTGTGATTAGCACAGGTAGGTAGATCAAGTGAAATCCGTAGATCTGGAGCAATAATAGGACCGTCAGTAGGTACCAGCTCTCTTGTGCTATTGCTTCGTTTGTATTTGTGTTGTGAACAAGCGTTCATGTTATGTGGTAGTTGGTGGGTGCTTTCCTTGGAAATAAGCGCGAAAACAAAAACTGGTTGTTCATATACCGAAAAGAAGGGCCCCTATTTTACGTTAGGAGTAGCAATGATAAGGAGAGTCTTCCTGTTACGCACACAGACAATACGTATGCACTTTTGTCCACAACCAAGAACTGTTTTCATACTTGCTGTGTATATATATAAAGAAAATTCTGGGAATTCCTTGATGACGAAGGTATTGTCAGTATGACTTCCTTCAAGGAATCTCTCGTGCGTGACCTTCGTCTGGAAAAGTTAATTGAGATCTTCACGCAACTCGTGTAACCTCCCTTGAAGTTTGAAACCGTCATACCTGTATAAGCAATCGGTTAAAACATCGACCTACTGTCATTGTCAGGTTTTGGAGCATCAGGAGACCGTAAAGCATGAAAGGAAACATGCTTGCTTTCATTTTTCCTTACGGGTCGTTCCTGTCCTATAAATTTAATCATAAAAAATCAAGCGTTCTCATAAACTTAAAAAAAAATTAGGATGTCTAGTAATAGTTTATTGTGGATATGCGAACAGATTATTTAAATTGAAATGCATTATAAGAGAGTAATGGATGTTATTGGGTGCACATTTTGCTGCGGGCACGGATGCGGGCGCCGAATTTGTAGAATGCGAAGGGGATGGGGACGATGGCAAGACTGATGAAGGCAAGGAGAGTGCTTGCCCATTGATCACCTAGACGATGATACATATAGACGATGAAAAGAGGGAAAGCTCCACCACCACCCGAACGGACGACAGTTTTGGCAGCCAGAGCTGAGGTGACATAGCGAGGAAAACAGTCAATGATATAGTTATTGGCCGAGTAATAAATAAGGACCATGCCAAAACCAAATGGAATGCCAGATGAGCAGGCACCAATCCAATGGACCCAAGGATAAGCTGTCCATCCGAAAATAAAGAGCGAGACGGGAACAAACGGTGCAGCAAACATCATACCAGGAAGTCGATCTTCTGGAGTAGCCTTTCCGGTAGGACTTGCTTCTGTCGCTCTGTTGTATAACTTTTCGAAATAAGGTGTGGCTAACAATGCGAAGGCGGTACCGATCAATACACCACAGAATGTCAAACCGATTTCACCGTCGTTCATGCCGTAAATTTCACCAAAGACAATTGGATAGGCAAAGAAAAAGGCGTACAGTAACGCGTAGATGATGGCAATATACATGGACATAAACAAAAGAATTGGCTCGGTCATCAGCATCATAAAGGGACGGACAAGCGTAGACTTGACAAGCTCCGACAGAGGTACTGGGAACTCTTCTTCCACAGTGAGGTAGGTTGGGTCGCCTGTTTCAAATCGAATGCGCTTTGCTCGTTTCTTGAGAAGCACGGGATGGTACGTTTCGGGCATAATACAGATAATGATCCACATAACACCAGCAAACATCATGTTCACCTAATTAACAAAAAAAAAAGTAAGTAAGTATACAAAGTGGTATTCTGAGTCGATAACCAACTACTTACCCAGTATATCCATCGCCAGCTTTGCGTACCAACAGAGATCCAGCCACCAACAATGGGTCCCAG
Organism: Apophysomyces trapeziformis B9324; assembly: GCA_000696975.1. NCBI lineage: Eukaryota > Fungi > Mucoromycota > Mucoromycetes > Mucorales > Mucoraceae > Apophysomyces > Apophysomyces trapeziformis. The sequence continues at coordinate 28,683 of JNDP01000888.1, forward strand.
AACAGGGCCGGCATAAGGGGCAGCTGCAAAGTAGGCAATAGCGTAACCACGATCCTGGGCTGCGAATAAGTCACTAATTGTTCCACCTGCAAGGGTCAAGGCCACAGAGGCAAAGAAACCAGCAAAGAATCGACAAACAAGCAGTGTTTCGATGTTCTTGGCGACGGCACAGGGAATATTGAAGACAACGTAGATACCAAGGGCGACGACGTACACCGGTTTTCGACCGATGACTTCGCTGAGAGGACTCCAAAGAAGAGGACCAGTCATGAATCCAAAAACAACGAGAGAAACTTGGAGAGTTGAAATTTCCATGGAGACGCCAAAAGTTTCGACAGGACCTTGGAGTCGACCAGTGACAACAGAAGAGCCAAAAGCGGCAGAGACTACTAGACATGCCACGATGATAGTGTATACCCATCGATACGTTTTCGACCAATTGTTTGGATTCTCGGGATCAGAGTCGCCATCCCATGTGACATAGTGTACGGTTGGCTTTTCTGGATCCCGGGCAACGCCTGCTAGTTGAGCTTCCAGATCGGTATTCTTCGATCCATAGGGTTGTATAGACATTGTACGGTTTATTTGTGAAATATCCTGTGGATCCTCCTGTCGGTCATGTATTGTACTTGATGCTGAATGCCCCGATATGGAATGTGTTTCATTCATAGTAGTCATTGTGGATATGGTAACAGTGGTATTTATCGGTACACTGTTGTTAGAGAAAATATAGAGATCTAAGGGATTAAGGATACTTGTAGTCTGTAAATCGTGGTCTTTATATAGTTGTTAGAGATTACCATTAAGAGTTAACGAAAGATTAATC
>JNDP01000889.1:0-14604 GCA_000696975.1 Apophysomyces trapeziformis B9324
GATCAAAGTTTGGAAGGCGAGAGATGTTGGCTTCTTGTAGTCTACTGGAGAGTTCGGGAAGATAGCGGTCGTGAATGAGAAGACCGATGACATGGCGGGCGGGGAAAGCAAGGTCAAGTACACGAGCACTGTGGATACCGATCGTGCGTAGGTATTGGCGGATTTGGGGGCGTGGCAATCGCTTTTTGCACGGTATATACACGTACTGAAAGTGCGATGAAGTACTTTCTGGCGCTTGCAAAAACTGGCTGGCAAGAAGGGCAGGCTTACTGCCAGACTTTAGTTCTGGTGGAATTGGTGTCCGCTGAGAGGGGGCAGGTGGCGATGGAGAACGTTCACTGGGTAGTGGGGCAGAAGCAGCATCTTCTTTGGGAGATGTGGGAGGTGTTTGAGCTGGTGGTGTGGGCTTTGGTTTGACTATTGTCTTTGGCCATGAGGAAACGGTCGGGATGGGACGTGGCGCGGGTTTCACTGGTGCTACTTGTATAGGCACTGGGCGGGATTGACTAGACTGTGTAGAGATGGGAACGATCGACTCTGTAAATATCGAGTGAGTAGAGAGGCGTGGTTTGTGTGGGCACTGGGAGGGGCGGCTTTCGAGTTCCTTGACACGGGCTGTAAGGGCTTCGACTTGTTTTTGTTGATGGGCAAACGCTTTTTTATAGAATTCGCGGTCTATTGGGCCTTGCGTAACTGTTCTCGAAGCTTTTCGGCCTCTGTGGGCGGTGGTGCTCTGAAGATCCAAGCTGGGTCCTTGGGGTCTGGCGCAGGCATGCGAGCATGTTGACAGTTGTTGGTCTTACGATTCATGGCTTGCTTTCTTGTGTAACGACACAAGACGCGGAAGAGTGCTAGCGTAAAAAATTGATTAAAGTTTATTATTTAAATGTATAACCGTGAGTGCTGCGTTCTTAACATGTCCACTCTGGTTCGATCTCAGAGAAAAAGAAATAAAAAAACCCTTACGGGCAAAGGGAAAAAAGGAAAAAGGCAAAAAGGCCAGGTTAAGGGGGGAAGAGAACAAAGGAGAGTAATAAGCAGAAAGAAAAGAAGTCTGGGAAGAAGAAGTCAGAAATCAGGGACAAGAGAGGGGAGAAAACGAGAACACGTCTATGGGATGGTAGAAGGGGACGATATCCAGAGGAGGAAGTCGTTGGCCGGAGTGCGCTTCGCGAGAGAATTAGATAGCAATGTGCCTGGTGGATGGCAGAGTTGATCGAGGTGGAGAAGAAGGCTGGAAAGGGTAGGCCAAATAGTCTGCCAGTAGGCGATGGTACGCGGCTGTCGGGGCCGGGAGGTGGGTAGTCAGTTTAGAACGAAAGAGATCGGATCTAACATCGCCATCGGGACTTGCAGAAGGCGGTGGGTTTCGAGACAGACAAGAGCATGTTGGCGGCTGAGATAGGCCGCGTCTTGACAGTTCCGGCATTGCCATGGTTTACCACTGGGCATCCAGCCTAGGCGCCATCGGATGCATCGGCTGCGCTCCTCCCTCGACATCGGTAGCCACAAGATGGGGTCTACTCCAGGTTGTCCACGGCAGGCGCGTAGCAAGACCGTGTTATCGCCCTGCAAACGGGTGGTGAATTGTTCAAACAGGAATTGGCGGATTTGCCTCTGGAAAAGTTTGTGGGTGAGGTTTCCAATAGGGCGCGGCAGCTGTGTCCAGAGTTGTGTGCCCGACAATTGGCAGCGTAAAAAATTATTCAATAAACAGTACACTAAAATCTCCAAATGTTGTTACGGCGTGCTTTTGGATAGGGTCTTGACGATAGAATAATGAGTCGCCGTTGTGTGTTTTTAAGTATAAGTGAATACCAGGTGTGGGTTAAAGTCTAACACCAAGACTAAGAGATAACTTGAGTTGCTTGAGAAAAAAAGGTCGGGCCAAAGGCTTGACAATAGAAAATTAATTGATCGGTTGATCAATAATAACCAAATATAGGATGACAGAGATAAGGTTCAGAATCGAAGTTCTTGTTAAAGTCTTGACAATGATCTTTTGCTTAGATCAAATAATTCAGGCGGTCGATAAGTTCTTGTAGAGTGTGTTGAATCAAAATAAAGAAAAAAGAAAACAATATAATAAAAAAAGAAATATGAAGCGATTGGATTCAGGTTATCGATGGTTGCTTGATAAAACCAACGGAGGCGCAGTGTAATCATAATGGATAAAATAAGGCTGCTTCTTTTTAGAGAGTGCTTCTCTTAAAAGATTTCAATCAAAAGAAAGATTTGAGATGAAAAGCCTGTCGTTTATTCGACTTTCATTGGGGTTATTTATACTAAATTTCAAAGGATAATCGGATAAGAAAAAGAATAAAAGAATAAGAGAATAAAAAAAGAAATGAACAAAAAGAGCATAAGGTGACACTAAATGGTCTCGGCTGAAGTCGGTATATCTTGCAAGTTTCAGGTAAAGTTTGTTGTTGGTCAAATGAATCGGCTTAACCAAATAGGTTACCTAGAGAAAAAAAAAAAAAAAAAAAGAAAGGGGAAAGGAAAAGAAAAGAAAAACGAAAAGTATCAGAAATGTTGTGTGCTAATGGTCGTGTACCAATAGTTGTGCGTTGATTAGGGAATAAGTTTTTTTTTGAGGCTTTACAATGTAAATAGTAAATTATGGTCATATAGAAATTTTCTATAATGACTTAATAGTAATAATGTAAATTAAGTAGAAGGACTGATAAAGAGCAGAATTAAGCAATTATAAAGAGAAGGCTATTATGGTTCGTGCTTAGAGGACCTTCTATAGAAAACAAAGTAGGATGAGAAAAGGTATGCTTTTTCAGGAGAACACAAGAGTAATCAGAGAGTAAGAGAAATACCGGATGGTAGCGCTCCCTAACAAGTATTGTTGTGCACGTAAGCACGAGCAGTAACTCATATTTAGACCAAATTTTGTGCCCTTAGACTTTCTTTTTACTATACGTACGTTTAGCCGGCAATATTGCTATGGGCTTGTTCGGTTCTCCGGCAGTCCTGGACGTGGTTGCCGCTGCAAAAGTGGTCAATTTTGCCGATTTGAACAACACGGTGTGTAAGACCTGATAATTATGTCCTTGATCTGGATATATGTCATGGACGAGCCCGCTCCACATAATGGCACGTCACCACTGAAGCGAAAGTTTCAAGCCGACCAATCCTGGTCGCCAGAAAACCGTTAATCTGAGCACGTGATCTGAAAGATCGTTACAGATACTGCTTGAATATTCTGGAAGCATCATACACATAAATCGAAATAGATATTCCTAGTACTTCCTAATAAAAGTATTATATATAAATAATATTCTTCTAACATATTTTGTTCTATAAAATATAAATATTATTAGAATAACATTAAATAAAGAACAACAAAGAAATCAATTAGTAATTTAAAAGTTATCTTTTATTCTTTATTTTGACAAGGCTAGTTTGAACATTCTAGGAATCATCATCGTACAGAAGCAAGACAACCAGGAGAAAAGAATCCAAGAATCCGACATATTGACACGTGGGGTATTTGAGCGAATACAATTGTCTGTTTTCCGTTACTTCCCTCTCTTCGACCAAGGTTACCGGCAAGTTTAATTCCCAAACTTCCGAATTTACAACTGCTTCTCTTTCGAATAAACTGTAGGGAGCGTACAACAAGTTGCTCGATTTTAATTGAAAATCTTTTTAGAGGTAAAAGAGATTATCCTTTGTTATTTCTACCGCCCATTGTCTAAAAATTTTCTGGGAACGGAGATCAACTGTCAAAAAAAAATAATTTATCGATCGTCACCAATGAATCGCACAAAAAAAAGATCGACGAAACTTTGAAATCGAATATCTCGACAACTAAACATACTACTGCTTCCAGATCTGCAATACCGACATCCCTTCTTCTTACTGAGTATTTTTGATGTTCTTATGTGTTTTGAGTGTAAAATGGTAGTTTCACTCCAGTATATTATTGACCGGTCAATATATATCCGGATTCCTTGGTGTAGTCGGTTATCACGTCTGTCTAACACACAGACGGTCGCCAGTTCGAATCTGGCAGGAATCATTTTTTGCATGTGTCGGTTGTCGTAGTTAAGAACTTCCGACCAATCACAGCCAAGATCCATAAAGGGTAACTTCCTTTTTTGCTTCGGCTATCATTCCTAAAACAGACATCTTCAAGAAGTCCTTTTCTAATCTGTCGCCGTACACTGCTGAGCCCCTTTCCATTGTTACAGTTTCACCAGATCGTCATAGTTTTCCTTTCTTATAGTTATCACCACTATTATTATGTAATTAGAAATTATAGCAAAAAGATATAAATACGCAGACGATCGAAAAGAATAAAGGATCTCATCCGTTCATCTTTTATCTCATTATCTTCTATACCTGTCTCAACCCTATCTGGCCATTGGGATTCCAGCTCAGAATACGGCGACGACACGGTGCCGGAATCGGTGTCATGCGCGGTATTGTCGTGCTTGCAAAACTGTAGTGACACAACCCTTTTTGATCAGATCAGCCTTGATCCAAAAGGTTTGTGTCACTACAGTTTTGCAAGCACGACAAACGCAAAGACTCTTTTTACTGAAGCCTTCCAAGAAGTTCTCGAAGTTACGATTGATTTCCAAGAAGCTTCTAGATACTTCTCGCATATTCAGCTTAAAAAAATATAGAAATATTATATGTATAAATACTTTGGATAGTTTGAGAAAATAAGCATCATCGAATCCCCTCGCACACTTTTATCTTTTACTTCTGTTTCTTTACGATTTCTATATTCCAGCTTGATTGGCAACTCGTGTCCAAAACAGTAGCTGTGAATCGACTTTACGAAAACGACACATGACAAGTTTTTTATTTGCTGAATTTTGATTGGTTGTTGCATTGGTCGTTTTCTTGTATCATTTTTCTCATTGTGACCTATTGCTGTCAATCCACTAGAACTTTTAGATAAAGAAACAACTGTCCTTTGCTCTGATGTTCCTTTACAATTTACACTCAATGCAGACTCTATAGCCAGAAGTCTTGATTGATACTTGTTTCAAAGCTGCTTTTCTAGGCTGCTCAGAAGCAAGCATCCGACAGCTTTCTAACGATGGAATGCGTCCAATTTCCTCGGACAAGAAGTACTCTCTGTAATATTAAGCATCTCCACACATTAAAACCTTCTGTCTATATTCGACGGCATGACCGGTAGGAAACTGAACAGGAGTGACAATGTCTAGGACCCTATAATAAGCAAAAGCAAAACAAACACTAAATGGCACAATCCGCCGGATGCCATGAAAGATAAAGCAGAAGCCATCAAACGCCAGCGTAGACCTGTTTACAGCTTGCCAAGAGTCCGATCATATATCTCTTTGTTAGAGCGACTATGAAAAGTATTGCCTCTATCTTTTATGTTGTCACCAGTCGATACCAAACGGATGTCGAGTACTAAACGTCTCCATGCTATAATAGGCTTGTTTCCATGTTCTGATGACTGGGAGATTTGTTGGAGCTCTGACAATGCTAACCTAGGGATGTGCCACAAAGATAGCTTTCGGAGGACAAATTGAAGCCTTTTTTCTCTGCTTTTCTTCTTCCACGCGGTTAAGCAGATTTTTAGCGAATGGAATGTACAAGAGACAAAGAATATTTTGCTCATATAACTTCAAAATCCTCGGTTGATGAGTGGCAGTACGAGATGCGGAGAGAAATACAAGAGATAATAGTAAGCGCTTCATGTGTCAATGGCAGTAGTAATAGTTTCTTTTCTAGCCTGGTCTCTTTCTTGGTCCGTTTTCAGCTTCACGAAATATCGACGATCTACAGCAAATAGGAATTACACATATACTATGTATCCTGGATGGTCGCGAAGTCAACATTTTTCAACGAGTCCAAGCGCTTAGCAACCTTTTTTGCCTTCGAACTATCCAAGTCTCAGACTCCATTTCGCAGAACTTGATTTCTTACTTTGCTGAGGCAAATGCATTCATTAACGAAGCATTGGTGGCAAATCAGGGAAAGATACTTGTGTGCTGTAACGGCGGCATGTCGCGTAGTCCATGTTTTGTCATTGCCTACATCATGGATACCTTTCAACTGGATTCTCAGCTAGCATATCAGTTCGTGCAAAGTAGACGCCTGTGCATCAATCCGAACGATCATTTTAAAGTTCAGCTTAAGGTATGGTCGCCGTGAAAGCAAAGCGATCTGATCGTTTATTATGCAGGAGTACGAACCAATTTATATGGCATGGAAAAACAAGCAAAGTATGGCGGCGGGTGATGAGCAGCGAAACTCACGACGGCGCCCTGCGCCTGACCACGACATTGAGGATAACGATATGACATTCGGCGCAAAACGCTTAACACCAAACGAAGGATTGAACCACCCATATCACACATCTCTGTAACAAATCAATCATGCGAATCCACTACATCTTATGACAATTCTACTAGTTCTTACCAGAGAATACTTTAAGTATTCCCTTTACTATATTTTCGGACGCTGTTCCGTAATGCAAACACACGTAAAGTTGGTTTGCCCGCCTATTTTCCGGGACTTCAGTCCCATTCATATGCATACATATACAATGCGAAATATTCAGATTGACTATTGCAGATCTTCACGCTTGTGTAAACTGGATATGTCTGACTTTGACTCGTCATCGATAGACATGTCCGATGTCGGGATGCCATCTACAGGCATTTCCTCTTCTAGTAATGCAATTTCGTCTGCACTTGAGGGCCTTTGATGCTGGCAATGGAAAAAGCCAATCAAGCCTATGGATATAGCATACACGCAAATAAAAACTACGCTTGCCAAAAATCCGCTACCTGGCCATTGGGGTTAAAGAGAAACCAAATCTCGAAAAAGCTACTTACGGTAACGGGGGGCATCTAAAAGTTGGAATTAGTTGGCGTAATATGAATCTTAACTTTACCAGTAACCGGCCAAAGTACAATCGGTGCCCATGTGTACATCAGCGAAGACGAAGTATTCATGGCGGCAATTGCAACAGCTCGCGTTTTCACGTTTTGGGCCATTATCTCACTTGCCCATGCCATGACAATCTATCACAACTTGCCACTTTAGCCAAAGGATTATGCTAGGTGGTCTTACCGGTGTGGTACAACCCAGTCCCGCATGGGTAAGTATAAAAGCAAAATAAAGTAAGCCAAAAGGCTGTACAAAAGCAGCCAGCATGCTAGAGATAACTGTTTGTATATGTTCCGACATTATTAGCATACTTTTTCTTACCTTGCGCCCACCAATGCCAGCATTGATGGTCCCAGGATAAACCTACAAGTTGAACTCAACATTGATACTGTATTTGCTGGCCAAACATACCACAGGCGGGATTTGTATCTGTCACTTAGAAATCCGTTGGCTAATCCCACAATCATGGTGACTATCATATCCGGCTATTCATAGGTGTGTGAGCCTTGTGAGTTTTCAATGCAATGACTTACCGTAGTGAAAAGATTCGCCGAAATTGCGTCGTACCCTATTTTTTTGGCCACAATTCCCAATACATGCGCCGCACCGAGGCTCAAATGAACAGATGCCCATCCTACCACCAATAGACAGAAAAACTTATTGGTGACGATGGAACGGAAGCCTGTCGCTGAGCTCCAATGGAAACGTCTCGAATCTATGCCAGTTAACTCCAGCCGTCGCATGGCTATTTCACGTTCCTAGAAGATATTCATATAACGGGAAACCAAGTTATATCTATCTACCTCATGATTTAACCAACTCGTGTTATGGGGATAGTCTGGTAAATACATATAGCCTAAAACCGCCAATACTGCTGTGACAGAGCCATCAAAAAGGAACAACCACCGCCACCTAGTGTGAAAGAGAACTCACGCTTAAAAACAACGCTTTCCCAGGACTAGTGAACATCTATACCCGCTAATGCCGATAGCACCATCCATCGTCTTGAGGAGAATAGCTTGAATAATTCCACTCATGCCACCGCCGAGGGCGCCACAGATCGTTAGAAGCGCAGTTCGCTTTCCCAGTTCTTTTCTCGAGTACCATGTGCCTATTAAGAATATAATCTACACAGAATCGGAGAATTTGGACTTCCTTTAGCACGTAATCAAAATTGATAACAGATAGCATACGCCCGGGTAAAATCCTGCTTCTGCTAGTCCAAGCAGAAATCGAATTATGTACACGCCTTGCACTGATTGGACACATGCCATCGATAATGTCAGTATACACCATATCATCTCAAGTGCAGGTAGGTATATGGATGGTCGAAACCGAGATAAGAGAATATTGGATGGTATTTGCATACTGAAGTCATTCAAGTCAGAACGAAGAAGGAAAGACGGCTAAGAAGCTGAAGAGCTTACCATAGATATCCAATCATGAATAAGACCAGCATCCAATTATACTGGACTCCTACAACATGCAATTCTTCTTCCATCCCGCTAATAAAAGCATTTCCTTGGAGTATGTCAGATATCGTCAATCACCTTATCAAAAATTACCAAGATTCGTATTATCTAACGTCTTGACCATATTTCCAAACATCGCAAAAATCAACAGTCTTCTATCAAGGCGGTATACAAGTGCTCTCTGTTTATCTTTCTCGCTGATGACCGTGCCGGGATTCCGAGGTCCTTGCAAATCAAAGTCATCATTGTCTGGAGAGACAACGATTGCGTCCATAATGTCTTTCGTGATAGTCATAAACTTTGTCAACGGGATCAGTGATACAAGAGGGAGGAAAGGAATAAAGCAACAGTTATTTTCTCTCCTTTGCTGCTGTGTCCCAGTTAGTAGGGCACGTTGGTCTTTGCATAACAGCCAATTGGTGACACCGAGGTCAGCTTCTTTGCCATTTACAAGTTATTTTTACTTCTTTTGGAAACCGTTATCGGGCAGTCGTGGAGGTCTGTTAGGAATTCTATTGGCGGTGCTCTCGTAGAACATCAAAAGCTTTTAAAGCTAGGCAATAATCCCAGCAAATCTTCACGATCTTCCTTCTTTAATTAAAGTACACTTCAGGTTCCCCCCCCCTTGCCTGGTATACGCATACAAGTATCTCCTGATTTAAGCCAAAAAAATTTCATATCAGCTTGCATCGCCCAAAGTATGTAGTAGAAAGGGATTTCTTTGATTTTGAGACAGTAATTGTCGTGTTGCGTGATAAATGCTTAACAGGTTTCAAGCAGATGAGCTAAAACCCATGAGAAAGTAACATAGATTGTAGTATATTTTCTTGTGACAATGCTTGTTGAATGCCAATAGGTCCTATCGCCACTGATATCGCATACATCCTAATTTAAAAAGCAATTACATTTGGATTGTTATGGAAGAAAATCATGCCATACTATACGCAACTTAGTCCTTACGTGACGCAAAACTTGTCTTGAAGTCGAATTAAACTTCAAATAGATCTATACAAGGATAATGCTTATTGAACCCCGAAAGATGTCTCTATCTGGTCGCAGGGGCTTACCCCGCATTCAACAAGGCAAACCCAGGTGCTATTGTAATGAGCTGCAATGGTTGCATTATCTGACAGTTACCTGTTATAGGATGTAAGAGAGACTAGTAGTCTTTTGATTGGTTCATGCTAGAAAACCGCTGTTAGTCTTCATGTCGCAACTGCTATATCCATAAAACGAAGTTGCCAACTTGAAAATGCTTGATCAGAATCTTTACGCTGCCATCACTTTTTTTTGATTCATTCTTATGCATGGCAATGGCTAGATTATAAACATCTATGGCAATCACTTTGTCAAGCCTAATGAACAAATCAGATACTTATTGTTTAATCGACTGAATAATTTGCAGATGTCAGAAATCACACTTATGCTAAACAGTGTTGTACTAAGTATAGAGTGTCAATCATTCAGGGGGGCTGTAGGCAGACAGTAGAGTTGGTCATGTATCAGGCTAGAATTTATGAATAAAGCTAAGAAAGAAAGAGAACAACAAAAGAGAATAAAACAGTTTTTGATCTTTCTAATGTTATACATGTTCCATAGTTCTTCTGTTCACTATTTTCTAACGATATTTTTGTCACTTAAGGTTGGAATTTGGCGATGAGGTGAAAGAGATTGGATCTAAGCTAAGGAGCTGACCATCCAGAATGTGTATGGCTTGAGATTGTGATAATTGGTCAATGGTGATGAGGCACGAAGAGTCTTGTAATCATTAATTCTCATAAACTTGTAATATAATTATCATAGCTGTGACAGTATGTCTTGTGGGTATAGGTACTTTACCATATCCAACATGAGCACTTTGTTGGCATCGTCCAACTGTTGTAGTAGGGGATATATATTCTGGTATTTGTAACGTGGAGCTTCCAACTTCAGGTTATACTTCCTGATCGATTCTGATAGAACTTGTTACTAAAGCATTCATTGATTTGGTGACAACAATAAGTTTTCTGGAGCTGTCTTGTTTTACTTGTAAACATATCATTGTATGTCAACTAGTTTGCGTTAGTAGGGTCGTCGTGATTACTGCTTTATCGTTTAGAAATTATTCGCAGTATGGGACGGTGAAAGAAGTTCGTCCATACACCTTGGTGATGTTGATAGGAATACCTTTTTTTCCGTCAAGGAGTATAGCACCGGGCAGCAAAAGGCAACAGCAGTATTTATAGTTTTTGTAAATAAACCAGTCCTTGTTGAGAATACACCCCATATTCATCTCCAGTTCAATATAGCAGTCAGGATCTACAATTTCAGAGTGAGGACTATTGGTAATTATTGCCTCCAAGTCAACCCATAAGCCCACCAATACCAGTGTTCACAGTTTTGTTTTCTTTTTCGCTTCAGCTTTAAGAGTGCAGTTCCTACCTTTTTTTCTGCATTATGTCCTCCACTACATCTTTGTTTCCCAGCAAAGCGTATTCCTCACCACTTTCGTCCTTCAATACAATCGACTCTAGCTTTCGTACTTTTACGAGGCGGATGCTATTCTTTTGTTCTACTATGGTGACATCAGTTGAGTCTGTCGCTCTTTGTATAGCTTCGTGATATGTCAGAGTCTCTTCATTGTTGATACCTGTTAATTGATGGGATTTGCTTATAAAGGTTCGAAGGTAGAAGAATCGTATAAGTCACTTATTTTCAAACTTCACATAAACACAATTGGACATTTGGATATATGCGACTTTAGGCCATTCTTGTTTTATATTGTTTTTTATACAAGCTTGTGAAAGGCTGATTCGAATTTCTTGTGATTGTAACTTCATTTCTTTAATAGTCTTCACGATCTCCATATACAGATGTCAGTCTTTTAGCACGTTAATTTTGATTTGCTTGTCTGCTGTTGCCAACGTTTGATTTATCATACGCGCCAACGATCCAGTATACTTTCTGCCAAAGGCACAATATCGATCTTTCAATTCTTGTTTAAATCCGATTCCAACGCATCCACGAATCCGTACAACGTTCGCCACTGCTGGGATTTTGTCGTTATACAATATCTAACTAACTACCAAGAAAATATGCACATACGAATTTATGTTACGTCTTCTTATTGCCTGTGCTTTATTAGCGTGGAAAAAAACTGGAACGCCTCTTGGAATTCTGCTTTTGGTATTGAAACTTTTCAGTAGAGAGACAGCGGCTACTGTATTGAGGAACCGCGACCCAAATTTTGGAGCAGCTGTGTCTGACACTCCATAATTTTCGTTGTGGGGTAAATCAAACAGGTTGTGTGGTATACGTCGCTGTTGTAGTGTGACGTCCTAATACTTGTTTTCCATGAACAGGGTGGTTGGAATTCACGTGTTTCCATTTACAGTGATTATCTCTAGTTTGGAACATCAGCTGTACCTCTTCTCTAAATCAGAGATCTATCACTGAGGATGAAGACAAGGTGACAGTACTCTACCGCGGTTATTACACTTAACTAAATCATACATCTATCGCCGAGAAGAACGTTCACTAATTGCAAATCCTGCATAAGATCAGTTAGTTACAAATAGGCAGAAAAGTTGAATGAAATAAAGGTATCCAACCGTCTCAAAGAATTCTATCCGTACCATTTTCTATTCACGTATAACACAGGTTGAAAATCGTCAAGGAAATTAGTGCTTCGTGTGATGCAATTATTTCCATGCATGCACGATAGGGATTGTCTGTGCTTGCATCTCCAAATCCGGAAACCAGCTGGCTATGGCCATTCATTCGTGCGGTATCATCTAGTGGGTTGATTGTTCCATAGCCGTTTTAAACTCTCTTATGTTTGCTTCGGGATAAAGTATTGTAATTGACCGTCGCGCATACTTGTTTCTGGGCCAATATTGATGTCGAGTGTCGACCCAAGACGAGGCAAATAGCAGCGAAGATTGATGTGCTACTGATAGGCATAGACTTCATGGATGTTTCCGCGTGAGTATCCGTTGTTTTTATCGGTCGTACGCCTCGCATGTCAACAGAAGAACGATCTCGTCTCTGCAACATCCCAGCGATCCTTTGTGGAGCTTGGCGACGACGTACAGCAATGACAGCGTTGAACGGAAATCGGTGTTTAGAAGGCGAATCATGTCCCGGTCAGGCTCCAAATAGTTTCAACGATCCAAAAGACCAGGCAAGCTTGACAAATCCACGTCCTTAAGGACGCCAATGGACCGTTGATTTATGATATTGTTTTGAGATGCCGTTGCGATGATTGGTTTTTCTTCTTTGTGGAGCTGGATGATCACATCTACCGGGAGCGAGCGTGTATCGTCACGGAAAGAAAGGCTGGTTGGCAGGAGTTTGACTGCCTTGGTCTCTAACAGTCAAGTGAGGCGTAGATCCTCTTTAACCGCAGTGTGTAACAAATGTAGTGCGACAGGCTCGCATCCAAGTTCTGCAGCCAAAAGACGTGCCTTTTTCGATTCCTGATCACACAAAAGAATTACTATAAGTTTTTTCAAATGTTTTTGAAGATTCCCACCCAAAATTGTTTGAAATATCGGAGAGTCAAATTTTGAAGAATCATCTAATCAAACTATGAAAATTCGCAACTAAGAGATTTTGAATCAAAAGCGTGTTCTCGTTCAGACGTAAGTGCAACTACATCACAATGACATAGATAATCATCATAGTAATTATAAGATAATTCTAAACGACCCAATGCTTAAAACAATAGAGAACACGGGAAAACATCAGCAAAAATAGTGTAGCCGATTCTGTTTGTTTCATGCGAAACGCCAGGTACCTGTATGATGTATGGAAAGACAGTAAGTAAAGGTTAAGCCTAGTAAACATATCATTTTCCCTAGCAATAAAAAGAAAATCAGCGAGAGTTATAAACGTTGATAGTTTGAATTACTGAGTATTAATACATACGAGGAGGCTTACGTGCTGTTTGAAGCAAGTCGTGATTCTCAACCACTGATCTTCGTTCTCAATGTCCTGTGAATCGCCTCACAAACAAGATACTGTAATTACGGAGCTAATATTCTGTCATCATATCAGCTTTCTCAATTACGTGATATGTCGTTCATAGCTGCCTTTTATGTTGAACAAATTAGAGGAATCACTTCGTATATAGTAACACTGACCGTGCCCGTAATTTCATAAAAGGACGAAGTAAAAAGGCAACTAGAGAAATGAAATATTTAAAGTCCATTTCATATGATCCTGTTTTATTTATGTGTGGCGGGATCCAGAGCGCATATTAACGGAGAGTTTGATTCTTTTATGCTATAGAAAACAAAACTGAGTATCATACTGTAGCGGCGAAGTCCATAAAGTATAGTATCAAAACCACTTTATCGAACAGAAGAGCTCACAATGACACATCATGGTTGATCAAGATCTAATCCGATTCGTTCCTATTACATATACACTGGAACGTGCTCCTAAATCCGGCAGATGGAACCTTGTTGATAGTGACGGACAAAACAATCAAGTCGTTCTCTCTGTATTGTCACTTTTATAGTCTAGAACAAGTGCTGTCGGCAACAGGCAGTGCATACCACACCTTCTTTCTCTCTTTCTTTAGCTTTGTCGTTTTCTGTATTGTTTGGTTTGGATACACTTTCATTATTTGTACAAGAGATGAAGTTTGGCTAACCTGTAGGGTCCAGATTATTAGGTACGTGGGAACTGGGTACGGAACAAAATGTTGTCGAACGCATAACCTGATTGGGACAGAGCCAGAAGAAAGGTGAAAAGGCGCTTAAGCTTATTAAAGGGTTTCCCCAGGATTCCCCGTGCTAAGACTTCCTCATGATTTGTTTTCCCATGGTATGAGTGGATAACGATATGATGTAATTTTGTGATAGACGCAAAAAGACAACGATCGTTTTGCATTAAATACGTGTTGTCGCGCCATTCCGGCTTCAATCACCGCTTATTGATCAGTTCTTTTTCGTGTGATGTCTTCCTCCCTCTTTCTCTTGCCCTCTTCACCTCGCCTTGTTTCTATTTTTTACAAATGCCCTCTGACTATATTGAAATAACACAAGCACTTCTTGCAAGTGTCGGCGTCTACATTGACGCGGTTATGATTTTGATCTTCCATAAGAAAATCGTAAAACTAGCTGAACAGGCACAAGAGGCGGAGAGAAGAAAAACTGGTCTGTAATTTGGAATATGCGTTTCAGAACAGGTATTAACAAACAATCAATTTCCTAAGTGATTTGCAAAAGACTGCTCTGAAGAAGGGCATCCA
>JNDP01000890.1:0-11437 GCA_000696975.1 Apophysomyces trapeziformis B9324
CTTTTATACTAAAATGTCTGTGGATCTAGATGGACAGGACTGTGATTATGGACTGTGCTTTATACTGAGTGATTGGTAATTGCCTTCTATAATGGAGAGACTTCTCCATGGCAGATCATAGAAGCTCAGTATTGTTCATTGTATTAAGGAACTGAGTTGGGATTGCTTGATCCTGTGTTATGTAAGTCCATATTTGAAGTCCATCATCCCTATTTAGACATAGTCGGAGTAGTGAGAGTATCCATTATAGCTATGGATACAACAATATAAATGGAAACTGTTCATGTATCAAATGAAAATGGTATTTTTTATAGAATAAAAGCATTTTATTGAAAAATATTAAAATTAA
The DNA here is from genome assembly GCA_000696975.1 of Apophysomyces trapeziformis B9324. NCBI lineage: Eukaryota > Fungi > Mucoromycota > Mucoromycetes > Mucorales > Mucoraceae > Apophysomyces > Apophysomyces trapeziformis. Next base: position 350 of record JNDP01000890.1, read on the forward strand.
TAAAAATGAATTTTCATATAATAATAAAATAACTATTAGATAATATGATCAGAAAATACATTATGATACCTATTGAATATGCAGATAAATTTTTAGATTTTGTATGCAATTATGAGTTTAAAAAGGGAAAAAATAAAGGTTTTAAATGTTATGGTAAGATATACAAAGATAATTTATGTAAAACCCATTACAAATTTGATAACAGAAATATAGATAATAAAAGTATCTTAATAAAAAGTGAAGATAAAATAATTGAAGATTCAAAAAAAGACAATGAACCAATATATAAAAAAGAAGATGAGAAAGAAGTAATAAATAATAATAATATAGAAAAAATAGAAAAAAAATCAATATATTTAAGGATTTAGATATTACAAAAATTAAAGAATTTAAACCAAAAGATTATAATAAGAAAAAAGAAGTACAAAAATGTAAAATTTATTATAAGAATAAAAGATGTACATCTAATTTAAAAGGAAAATTAGGAGAAAATATTTGTAAATTTCATTTAGAAAACTTTTGCATAAATTGTGAACGAACTTTGACAAAATGTAAATGTAAAAATGCAAAAGAAAATGATTATAAAAATATGTTTAACAATAAAAAAGCAATTATAGATAATTTTACATAGACGATTACACTAAAAATAAAAAATAGGTGTTTAACCTCTATAAATATATAGGATAGACTATGACCTTTTATAAATTGTTTACAAATTTTACATCTATTTGATAATATTTTCAATAACTACCACAGGTGTTTTGGTCTTTTTACGTTTTATTTGAACTTCCTCCATTTCTATATCTTCTTCATTATCAGATGTAAACTTTATTTCTTCATTTATATTTAATTTTAAAATTTCTTTTTGTAATATTAGCATTTCATTAAAATTTTTATCTACTTGTATCTTATCTGTAACCATAATATCTATTTTTCTGTCATTTTTAGGAAATTCAAATCCATCTGTATACCATAATCTATGATGTGGTTGAACTTCAATATTATACTTATCTATAATTTTCCACATATTCTTTAATAAACATGCTACTTTGAATTGTAGATTATAATACTTTATGTCTGTAATTTGCATTGCAGATGTATTATTATTGAATCTATTAAATTTAGATGCTAAAACTGAAAATTGGTCTTCAATTTCAGATCTAAAACTGCCAAATCTTTTATTATATTGTAATTCAGAAGCAGATAAGTTTTTATTATTTTCTTTTCTTATAGGATATACAAAATTTTTATCAGAAAATTCTTTTTCAGCATTTAAACTATCTTCTTTAAATTTATTTATGTATAAGTTATAACCTCCATCCATAGCAATACAATCTCCTATATGAATTTTATTATATAATTTCATATCCAAAAACATTGTGCCATCACTACCTTTACCACATTTTTCACTTTTAGATACATATAATATCATTTGATTACTATCTGTAATAATTTGTGTCCTTAATCCAGGACCATCTAATTTATAAGACTTTATATCCATTGTTTTAGTATCAGGGTCATAATATTTTATTTTTCCATCATGTCCATCAGTATATAATGTTACATTTTTAAAAGATGTTGGATTATTTATTAATGAAGATAATATTCTAATTCTTATATTAGAAAACATTTTGCTTAAATCAGTATCAATTTTTTTACTTAACCGTTTAAAATTTGAATGCCAAAATTTTTTATAAAGTGAATAATATGTTGTATAAGATATAAATTCATGCATATCTCTACTGGATTTGCCACTTACCATATGATACAAAATTAATAATCCTTTATCTATTTCTTTGTATGGACCTGGATATTCAGAAACACCATAGATAAAATTCAAGAAATAGAAAACAGGTATATATCCTAATTGACTTAATAAAACATCTTTAACAACTTTAATATTATTATTTTTAATTTCTTTTAATTCAGTACGATGATTATATTTATTTACTAGGATATTCCAATTTTCATTTAAAAAACCCCATTCTGTATGTACTAATTTATTTATCTCATATTTCAACAGATTTTGATAATCTTTGTTATCTTCATCCATCATATTTTTATACACATATAAAATTCATTTTTGATAATAATATGATATGAATATATATTATAATATAAATAAATGATTATATGTTTTATTACTATTTGTATTTATTACATAGCAATAAAAATTCAACAGGTCCTTTTACAATTTTAGAGTAGTATTATTTAATATTTAACAAAAAGTTTTTCAGAAAATATAATAGTTTTTTATTTTTATTATTGTAAATTACTAGTAAACAGTCTGCAATGTCGTTAGAATAATATTAAATAAAGGGAAGGAAATCAATCAGTAATTCAAGAGTTATCTTTTATTCTTTATTTTGACAAGGCTGGTTTGAGCATTCTGGGAATTATTATTATCATTTGGACAGAAGCAAGACAACCAGGGGAAAAGAATCCAAGAATCTGACATCTTTTTCCACTAAATTTATTTACACAAAGAAGTACTCACAGCAACATAGACAACAACAACAACATTAAAGAAACACCACCAAGCAACGCATCCATCAGTGAATCCATTGTTTCCCTGGTGCCTGGACAAAAGTGAAAGCCTGAAATCAACAAAACTGAAATAAGCTCTCTTTCAGAAGCAATTCCTGATCATGACGTAAAGATTCCTAAATCTACAAAGAACTTACTCTTATGAAAAAAAGAAAACAACAAAAAAACCTTGACCAAATTTGGCCCCAGTACACTTCCAACATTTGTGGAAATGGCGGAAGTAAACAAACAACTTATTCAAAATCTTTACGATCAAATTTCCTCTCTAAAGGGAATTGTTCAACAATTACAAGAAGAGAAAAAGCAAACGATGGCTCAGCAGAGTCAAGTTATGCAGGTTCTCTTACAGCTTCAAGCAAAGTTGGAGGCAAAAGAGGCCTCTCCTAAGCAACAACAAAAAGTTAATGCAAGCAAGCCTATCTTGGCTGTCTCTAAGGCTAACACCCCAACAATTCCTTCTTCTGATCCTGGCTCCTCAGCAGCCAGCTCAATTCATGCTGCTAAACCAGCTACAACATATGCTACAATCGCGGCAAAGAACACCTCTTTGTCAAAAAGAACAAAAAAATCAACATGAACAGTATCAGTAGCAGCTGCTCAACGTAGACGGATATTCAAATTGATTGTAAATTTAATAATAGATACCTTTTATTAAAAAAACAAAAAAATAAAATTCGTCTATCTATTATATCCGCAACTTAAATAGAAGATTTTTTTAAATTTTAAAGTATAAAATAGTTTTTGATAATTTAAAAAATAATAATTTCTTTTTTGTCTTAGGATATCCGTCTATATGTTATTCCAGTATTGATAAATTATATCTAATTCATTAAAACGACTATAATGAAGCCAACTATTATATGAATTGTCATAATTTTTCCATTTGACTAAATATGTTGAATCTTCAATAATATACCCTTTATGTGAAATTATTCTTTCTACTTCATAATTTTCATATGCAGTTTTATCTTCATTAACTTCCATTATATTATTAGAAGTTTCAGATATATTAATATTTAAAAATTGATTTTGTAAGCCTTTCATCTGATTATAATTACTTATATTCTTTTCTAAGTTAGTAGTATCATATCTTTCTTCATTGCTAATATTATATGGATAATCAAATTTTTCATTTAACCAATTGTTATGATAGTCAAATGATTCTATATTTCCTATATTAACAAAATTCTTTATATTTAATAATAAACATGCTATTTTAAATTGTAAATTAAATATTTTTATATTATCTGTTCTTATTGGTTTACAATCATTAAATCTTTTAAAAACTGAACCTAATTCAGCAAACTTTGTTTCTATTCTAGAACGAAAACTTCCAAATTGTTCATTATAGTTTTTCTCTTTATCTGTTAAATTAATATTGGGTCATTATGAATTGAGCACTCATATTTTTTATTCTTGGATTTGAAGAATAATTTTATATATCTGTATTTTATAGAATATTTTCAAGATTATGAATTAGGTCATCTACTGATGTCTTCTTAATTCTATTAAATGTATATAACGGAAATACATAACTACTGTTAACTAATTTTTCACTTTTATGTATTTTATAGCTTATTTCTAAATTTTTTAAAAACCTTGAGTTATTTTTATCATATATAGTATATAATTCACCTATATAGTTATTATCAATTTCCTTGTTAATGTATTTTTGATAAATATTTGAAAATGTCTTAATTGTATTTCTATTATCTAATACTAATGAGTTATATATATAAGAATTAGTTGATAGATTAAAATATTGATTTTTTATTTTTTCTATAGATTTTAAAACTTCACTATTTGCATCTGTTTTAGTATATTTATTTCTTTTACTTCTAATTTCTTCATTATCAGATTCCTGCATATCAATATCTATTTCTATATTATTTTTAAATTATCTAATACTGGTTCTTCTATATCATCTTTATTACTAATTTCACTTTCACTAATATTAGTATCATCATCTTCTTTAGCATCATTTATTTGGCTTTGAAAATCATCATCTTCTAATTCATCAACTTCATCTTCATTATTAAAATTGTCCGTTTTATTATTTCCTTCTTCATTTATTTGTTTATAATGCTTCAAACAGTATAAATCGTTATCAATATACCAATTACCTGTATCATCACAGCTCTGAATAACGCATTTATCATGTTTTTTATATATTGTATTTATTATATCTTCATATTTTTTATTTTTTATTTTTAAAAACTTTATTTTTTTTCTAAAAGATTTATTTTCTTTTATTAATTTAATATATTCAATTCTTTTTATTTTGATGTATTGTTTCTCAATATTATTGAGAATCAATTCATCCATTTAAAAATTATTTAAAAGAAACTATAAAAAAAATTAAAAATCTTTTGTTACTTTCATTGAAAAAAGTATGGATTCATTCTTGAGATAAATTATAAAGTTAATAAAAAATTGGAAAAATAATTAATTTTGGAAATTTATTTTAACTTTCTAATGTTTTCTTAATTTTCAGATATTAAAATAAATGTTTTTATAATTTTATTTTCTAAATATTTAGTAATTTTAATAGTTTTTTAACCAATTCTCTATAATCCATGCTCCCTCAACTTTGTGACCTTTGTTATATTTTCTTTTAGCAATTTTAGTTTCATCAATTTCAACAATTTCATTTCTTCCACCAATTTTATTTTTTAGATTAACAAGTTGTTTATCTTTAATGTATTTTCTAAATAATTTATTATATCTGGTAACAGTATTTTTATCAATTTGTAAACTTGATGATATAAACGATGACGGAGCCTTACCTAAAAAAAGGTATAAAATATGTAATTGTATATTTAAAGGAAGTCTTAATTTATTGAATATAGTGCCTTTTAAAGGTGATATAGATTTTCTACATTTATAAAATTTACATACATATAATTTCTTATTAAGATTTAATTTCATATCTTTATTACAATTTAGACATTTTTTATAATGATTTACATAATTGTTTTCTATTAAATATCTTAAAGCTTCTGATTCGTTATCAAATACTTTTCTTAGCGATTGATATGATTCTATAAACATAGATATATAAAACCATAAAATCTATCAAAAATATCTGAACTGACTTTTAAACTAATATAAAAATTCAATTTTTGTAAAAAATAAAATCAATTCGGAGTTTAAATATAACCTGAGAGTTATATGCAGATATATCCTTAATATTTTTTTCTTTTCTTATTGGAACTACAAAATTAATATCTTTAAGAATATTAGTATTTTGAATTATTTGATTAATAAATAGTGTATATCCACCATCTAATGCAAGAACATCTACATTATGTATTTTCCTATCTAAATTCATATTAATTGTAATGTTTTATCTGATGAGAGAAAGAGACAAGCAATATACGCGAGACTCAATATAGGATGATGTTTATTCAAATAAAGACATTACTCTTTTATACTTAAATGTCTGTGGATCTAGATGGACAGGACTGTGCTTTATACTGAGTGATTGGTAATTGCCTTCTATAATGGAGAGACTTCTCCATGGCAGATCATAGAAGCTTGGTATTGTTCATTGTATTAAGGAACTGAGTTGGGATTGCTTGATCCTGTGTTATGTAAGTCCATATTTAAAGTCCATCATCCCTATTTAGACATAGTCGGAGTAGTGAGAGTATCCATTGTAGCTATGGATACAACATTACCTCCTACCAGGTTGGAACAACTGGTTGATAGAAACACTTGTACGTAGTGTAATAGCTACTGAATGGCGTTGTCGATAAAAACCCTTATGAAAAAACCCAGTGGGAAAAAAGTAGGGAAAAGACTTGCCTAAGTGTGTCTGCGTTTAGAAGACCTTGTTGGAATTTGGGTCTGTTTGCACTTGACATTTATGTTTCGTCTTTGCCAGTATTTGTCAATTAATGATGGATCATTAAAGTGCTCTGGAGGTTCCCAAGTGTCATCTTCCTCAGTGTAATTCTTCCATCTCACTCTGTAAAGGTAGTTGCCATTTTTACCTTTGTGATCCAGTATGGCTTGAACTTCATAGACATTGTCTGATGATATCACTGAGTCTTGAGAAATCATCTTAATGTGTGAAGGAGGAATATTGCAGGCGAGCAATGCGCCTGTTTCATCTACTAGCACGTAGCTGCCTCCTTTGTTCTTGCCATGTACAGTGAATGGCCCTTCATAGCGATAGTCCGTTTTAGATTTGCAGGATATGTTTTTTATCATGATTTTGCTACCAATAGGAAATTCGATGATGTGGTGGTCATCTGAGAATTTACCTTGTTGGGCTGCCTGTATTGCTTCAGTGCGTTTGCATATAGCTGGTATGACAACGTCCTCCATTTCCTTGGGAAATCATGTGTATGATGAATATATATATATATATTGAAAAAATATAAAGTAAATATAAATTCATGCATATACTAAATACATTAAAATTAGCAACTAATCAATAATACATTTTATAAAACTTTTGAATTATTTAGATCTTAAAAATACATGCCAAGAAATATAGATTTATCACATGACATACTTTTTGTTAAAATTTGACATAATTGAATTTCATTATAATTATAAAATATTATGGAAATACTTTATATTAATAATTATGATAAAAATGCATTTACTGTTGAAAAATTTAATGAGAGCAAATTTAATTTAAAGTATAAAAGCAAAAATTTTACTATTAATCCAAAAATTGCATTTGAGAATTGCAGTTTATGGTCTGAAAAGCTTCCATATAAAACTAGAATAAACATTGATTGCATTAATGAGGAACACATTGACTTTGAAGATTTAATTAATACTTTATATAATGAAGTAAATAAATATAGAAAAAAGAATAAGGATATAACGGCCAATATAGTTTATCCATTAATTAACTCATCTATTCTAGAAAATACAAAAATTCTCTATATATCAGTAAATAAATTGACAACATTTGAAGATTTTGATACAAAAGAGAAAATAAATATTGAATTTCTTAAACATAAACGGTTTACTATGTATCCATTGATATATTCTCCAAATATTAATATATATAATGACGTAGTATATATAAACTTTATGCTTAAGTCAGCATATATAAAAATTGAAGAGCTTGAAGTTGGCACAGATGATGTAGTAATTGATTATAACGATGTAATAAATGCGTTTAATAAATATAATAGGAAATAATATAGCTATACCAGTATAACCTAAAAATATAGCTTAAACATTTATTTTTATCATATATATAATTATTACCATTTTTAAAATATTAAGAGACTCTTAAATTTATTTTACCAAATTATTACTTTTTTTACATTTTGATCTTATTTTATAAGAAATATGATATTTACAATTATGCGAAATGTTTCTTATGAATACTTTTTAAAACAATTTACTTACTAATAATATGAAATCTAACTGGTTGCAGGTTTATTTGATGCATTTATATAGGTTAAATCATAAATCCTTATATAGTATGTCATGTGATAAATCTATATTTCTTGGCATGTATTTTTAAGATCTAAATAATTCAAAAGTTTTATAAAATGTATTATTGATTAGTTGCTAATTTTAATGTATTTAGTATATGCATGAATTTATATTTACTTTATATTTTTTCAATACATATATATATATTCATCATACACATGATTTCCATTTTAATTTTTCTATATAAATTTCATGTGTTTTTAATTAAGGAGAATATTCATGTGCTAAAAAAAATTACATTTTCTAAAAAAAATAAATGCTAGAAGTTATTTATTTGTATTAAACTAAAATATAGACACATGACCAGCAAGCCATTTAATGCATTGCAGTTCCTCTAATTCTGCATGGTATTCCTCAATTATTGCCCTATCATTAAATGCATAGATATTTTTGACATTAATTAAAATAGTATACAAAAAAATTGAATTTACTTATATAAATAAAGGATGGATGAATTATTGCAGAACGAATTAAATAAAATAAAGAATAAATATTGGTATTTTTTAGATGAAGAATGGAAAATAAAGGATGATGTATATAAACATAGAACAGAGTTAAAGGACATAAAGTTTATAGATGAAATTAAATTGGAATTAGAGCAAAAGTTAGGTATTATACCAATTTTTTTCTTTTTAAATAATATTTTTACAAGATATAATTATAAAACACCTTATAGAGATATTGAAAAAGGATTATTAATTATTTATCACTTAATCTGTGGAAAAAGTATAAGGCAAATGAATGATTACATTCCATATTCATCATTTCATGAAATATATAAAAATTTTTGGGAAGATAATTTAAATGATTTGCATAAACTTATTAATGACTTACTAGAAAATATGTGTAGTTCTATTTTATTAAGAATATATCATGCAAATAAGATTAATCCTACTGATTTTAAACATGTAACACTTTTACTAGATGGACATGATAGTAGAGTAAACTATAAAGATTTAAAAATTAAACAAAAAGATATGTATTCATATAAATTTAAAAAATCTGGTTTTAGAACACAAGTCATTACAGATGTAAATGAGATTACAATTTTTGTATCAGATAGTTTACCTTGCAAAAAATATAATGATGGTTCTATGTTTTTAAAAATGAAGTTAGAAACAAAAATAAATGAAAATGACTGTATAGCTGTAGATGGAGGTTATAATTTATTTATTCAAGAATTCTTAGAAAATTGTAGTAAATATGGAAATGATAATATAACTAACGATAACTTTATATATCCATTTAGAAAAAGGAAGGGAATAAAATTATCTGAAAAAGAAAATGTTTTTAATAATACATTTGGAAGCTTTCGAAGTATAATAGAAAATAGATTTGGAAGACTAGGTGATAAATTTCAAAGATTTGATAATAGCAACAAAGTTTTAAAAGTTGATAATATTAGAATATATAACTTGCAGTTAAAATTAGCGCTATTGTTATGTAATATTGAGAAATTTGTATCATTATACAACGTTCATATAAAAAACTACTATGCATTATGGATGCAGGATAAATTTAATTATCCCAGTAGCATATCTAATAACTCTAATGACGATATAGATACGTTTGAATATTGTAGAGTTACAAATATGAAAAATAAACAACAATTATTTATAAATAGTATATTAAATAAACATGGAATGATTATAGATAATGATATAGAAGTTGAAGATAATAATGACAATTGAAGTAGAAAAAATTATAAATCATAGAAGATATAAAAAAATAATAAAATACTTGATAAAATGGAAAGACTATGATGATTCATACAATAGCTGGATATGGGAAGATGCATTTAATGATAGGGCAATAATTGAGGAATACCATGCAGAATTAGAGGAACTGTAATGCATTAAATGGCTTGCTGGTCATGTGTCTATATTTTAGTTTAATACAAATAAATAACTTCTAGCATTTATTTTTTTTAGAAAATGTAATTTTTTTAGCACATGAATATTCTCCGTAGATGGCGGCAGACTTATGGTCATTCTCCCAACCAGCTTCGCGATGGATGCAATGGAATTTGTCTGTGTACCTATCAACTGATTTGTCCTTTGACATGGTCAAGTTGACAAGATCCTTGCTTCGTTGGGCTTGATGTTCAGCATCATTGATGCCGTATTTCTTCATAATCACCTTATGCGTGAAGGACCAGGGTCTTTCAGGATACAGACGCAGATGTGCGTCAAACCAAGAACGTTGTTCAGGAGACAACATGTGAGGAAGGAGAAGGTGCCAATTGTCATCCATGCTTTGGCAGTAGGACTGCACCACGTCTTCAAAACGATCAAGACATTCTTCCACAGTCTCAAAGACTGTTTTCTTGGAGTCAATGACATTGGCTGACCATTGGAATAAAGGTAAGTCACCGGGAAGAACCATGGTAGGCGTCATGGCAGTCTTGGGCTTTTTCCTTAACTGGCGGTAAGTGGACAGCACCATCTTGAGATTTTTATTGAGTTGCTCATACTGTTCACGAACAGTAGCAAGCTCCTCAGCAGGAAGATCCATGGCCAAGCGTTCAGCCAAAGTAGCCAACCTTTCTGACATTTGTTCAATGGCCTCTTTTTTGCGGTCCATACTACTAGAAGTAGACACTGAACCAACCTCAGAACCTGAAAGAGAGGACACATCATTCAGATGCAAGTCAACAGACATTGTAGGTGAGTTGGGTACACCAGGAGAACCAGAAGAACCAGTAGCAGGTATGTTGGATTGAGACATAATTCGAGAATTCACGTAAAAAAATGTAATGTTTTATCTGATGAGAGAAAGAGACAAGCAATATACGCGAGACTCAATATAGGATGATGTTTATTCAAATAAAAACATTACTCTTTTATACTAAAATGTCTGTGGATCTAGATGGACAGGACTGTGATTATAGACTATGCTTTATACTGAGTGATTGGTAGTTGCCTTCTATAATGGAGAGACTTCTCTGTGGCGGATCATAGAAGCTCGGTATTGTTCATTGTATTAAGGAACTGAGTTGGGATTGCTTGATCCTGTGTTATGTAAGTCCATATTTAAAGTCCATCATCCCATTTAGACATAGTCGGAGTAGTG